>JANAVB010039213.1:8002961-8167852 GCA_029216955.1 Iris pallida | reverse complement strand
TCTTTTTCTTAGCAATGTCATATCCTTCCTTAAGGGATTGACATTCAATATCCTTTTTGTTTATGACATCTGGAGCTTCTTGGAGCTTTAGTCGAAGAGACTCAATCTCGTCAGTGTCAAAAGCAAGAGATTTATCTTTTATATCAAAAATGATATTAGAGAGTATTTCTATTTTTTTTGAGAGCATCAATCTCTTTTAGAGATTTTTTGTGCTTACTTCTCAAAACTTTAAGTGTTCATCATATAGTTCAAGAATGACATTTTCTTATCCAATATAAGAAAGAGTCTTTATAGAAAAGTCATTAAGTACCTCATTTGACTATGTTGCCATAAGACAAACATTTGTATTGTGTTTACATTCTTTGTCGTTGTCCGAGTCACTGGTATCACTTTTGCACCAGATGCTAGTATTGGCGTACTTTCTTGAGGATGAGCTTCTTTTGTTTGGCTTTTCATACTTGCCCGATTCTCTTCTTCCCATTGGACAGTCCCTCTTGATGTGCCCGATTTTATTTCAATTGTAGCAAGCAGGTTCTTCATCAGTGTCCCTTCTTAAACTTGACAAAAATGGACGCGTCTCTAACTCCATACAAATTACTTCTCAATACAATTTCTTTTAAATGGACGCGTCTCTAACTCAATACAATTTCTTTTAAATTTATTAAAATTTCATGTACTGATTCTTCAATACTCACTATTGTAGAATATTCATGCGGAACCTAAAATAATGGATGCAAAGAAGAATAAAAGACCTTGGACGCATAATGGATCTTGAAGCACTATTTCTGCATCTCCCTGACTAAAACCTTCTACGTTTGGATTGCTTGTTAATGGCTGATCAAGCTTGATGGATTCTCCCTTACTTTATTGAGCTTGAGGAACTTTTTGAAGTGTCTAGCGGTGAAAGAGATTTCTTCATCATCCGAATCGTCATCATCGGAGTCATCTTTTGAGGAAAGCTTGATAGCCTTGAAAGCAAAATTTTTTTCTTTTTTCTTCGTCTTTTCTTTCTCCTTTTCTTGTATGGAGGCTTCCTCTTAGTCCTTTATATCCAGTTTTTGGGTCATCAGCTTTTCCATAAGGGTCGCAAGGTTCATTGTTGTAAGGTCATTTCTTTCGATGATGGCGGTGGCTTTGGGATTCCATTCTTTAGTCAGTCCTCTAAGAATTTTTTGAATCTTTTTATGAGTGGGATATTCCTTAATAAGAGAAGAGAGAGGGTTAATAATATCAAAGAACCGAGTAAACATAAAAATAATAGACTCATCTTGTTTCATTTTGAAGGATTTATTGTCATGAATTGTACCCGGTTTGGGGGCACGAGTATGTGGGTACGTCCAGTCTACGCTGCAGTATCGGCAGTAGAACGCAGTATAGGTCCTCTATAATATCTAACATCTAACATATATAGAATAACTTGTCATCTCTGCACGAAGGAATAATATATCATCTAGAACATAAACTTAAACACAGACATCTAAGGAAGATGATAGCACGAATAGAAAGAAGATGAAATTATGAAATAAAGTCTAATATCATAAGTCAAATACAATAGAGTTTAAAAGTCTATAAATAAGTACATAACCCGAATAATATAACAGGTCTCAAAAGTACCAAGACTGGAGACAGATCCAATAATAGTGATACTATCTAACTAACACCCATCTAGGAAGGCTATGCTACTCTGTCGGGGGATCAACTCCTTGGGTCTCCGGAGCACAATAATAAGTAGGACATGTATCCACGAGTTCGTTAACTGAAAAGTATATGTATATCCAGTCAGGATTGGAACGAGCACATCTCCTCTAGCAGTTCCAAATAAATGACAAAGACTATAAAGCAGTTATAGCAAGTGATACATGATGAACATTGAAAATTTGAGACATGAATTGAAATAGAACAACAGTTAGAAAAAGAAAAGTAAATATAGTGAAACAAGAGAGCATGACAATGAAGAATATAAAATAGGGAAAACTAAACTATAATAATGTGATGTGAGTCCAAACAATATAACAAGAGACAAATGTGAATCTAGTACAAGACACTAATTCAGTGTGTTTTGAAATACCGAGTTCGACATGTAAACTTCTAGTAGGTACACATCGCACGCTTGGCAAGCGTGCGATGGCTATTTGTCATGATTAGATGAGTAGTGAATATGGCACATCGTACGCTTGTCCTAGTGGCGACGACTATATTTCTTATAGGATGGTTCTTGTTGAATACGGTATGTCACATGCTTGGCCTAGCGGCGACGGCTATCTTACTTGTAGGGGTGGTTCTTGTATGTTAGGAATGTTTACATGTTTACTCGAGTATTTTTCTGCCCTGATAAGTACAAGTAAATCCATATCCTGACACATAAATAGAGTACGAGTCAAGCCAGAAGTAAATGGTGCTTGTAGGTGTTTCGAGTAGGTGGTTCTAGTAAGTGGTTCTGGTAGTAGGGGCTAGACGAGTTAAATATGTGTCACAAATGAATGAATCCAAAATACCAATCCGTGTTATAACAAAGAATCAAATAAAACTATACTAGAAGCTGAATCATAATAATAATCAAGTAAATAAAAACTATCAGAGAATGTACTCGCCTGATATCCTGAGCAACGATTGAGAATCGATGTCCGAACTTACATCACAAAAATCTAATATTAATTTACAGAATTACTTGGTATTCTAGATTAAACAATATATTAAAATATATTAATTATATGCTTCTATGCCTTTTCTAGGTCATGGAAGACAAACTAGGTCAAAGCTAGTCAAACTAGGTCATGCTAGTCTCTATAATCATTATTTCTAATAATACGAATTACAAGTTGTAGGTTATTAAAATATCAAGTTTGCACCTCGTTAATCGTACATTGAAATTTACGACACGCAAATTGAGACAAGACGATCAACCATAAGGTTAACAACCTTATCTTAGCAATCCACAAGGTTGTCTTGTCATTTTCAGCGATGTGAGATCACTGGAATCGACTGATCTCAATTTTGATACACTGATTTTGAAATACGAACATATAGAGAATTGATTATAACTATTGGTGATACATAAGGAAAAAATCTACAGACATCGTCAGATGATAAAACAAACATCACCAACGTATCCAAAATAGTCAAATTAGCTAGGATAGCCTACCCATAAGTCTAATTTGGACACAGGGACAAAATGATAATTTCAGGCCAAAATAATGTCCGTCGTTGGACCCACTTTGTACCAAGAAATATGCCAGGATCCACATCTAGAAAATTATATATCAACGCATCCAGAATGATGATACAAATCCAATAGTATATCCGAAATTGGATTCTGATTAGCCAAATTAAAATAACACGTTGACCCGGACATTTAGAATCCGATTTGTACGAAAATAAGTGGCAGAGCCAAAGTCCTCTAAATCTAGCAAAATATATGTCAACGAAGCCAGAATGATGATATGAACCCATTGACATATCCGAAATTGGATTCCGATGAGCCGATCTCAAAATGACTCGTTGACTCGGACACTGTGATCCAATTTGCACCGAAATGTGTGTCAGAGCCAATGTCCTCCAAACTCAGCAAATTTTATATGAATTTGAGCCAAAACGATTTCATTAGTCCACTTGTGGCATCTGAACTGGAATTCAGAGTCCTGTGTTCAAAATTAGAATTTTACAAGTTAGAAATTATGGTATCGAAAGGCCAATTTTGGCATCGATTTCAACCAACCAAACGACATCCTATGAAGCTACAACTTTTATGACATGAGAGTGGTTATACCTGCTATGTGATGGAGTTGGTGGTTCATCAACCGAAGATTCGACGAGAGAGAAACGAATCCGCAATGTTGGCTCCACGAATTTGTCCAAAAATAACATAATTTAAGTGGTCAAATTGGTGGCCGATTTTGATCTATCAAACGATCGAATTAACGGTTGAAACTTTAGAAGAGTGAAGTAGTATATACATAGATGGAGAGGAAGAGTCGGATCGGCGATCCAACGGTCGGATTGTCCATAAAATGTGTCCAAAGTTGCAGTCCTGAAATGTGATTCTGGATTCGATTTCGTGCGCATTACGGCGGGATCCCATGCGAAATGCATGAATCACCTAATGTATCACGTTGGGGACAAATATGGACTTCAGGGGGTTGTACGTAGGGGGAACCGATCGTGTGGGGGTGGTCATGGCGGCGGTGTGCTGCCGTCGTCGCGCTGCTGTACTGCAGCTACTGATGTTCTATCGTTGCTGTCGTTGCCTCGTGCGTGCGTGTATATATGTATATTTATATTACCGCAGATCACCATGTGTATCTATATGATTGATATATATACACACACTAAATTATACATGTATATATGTATATTTATATACCATGGTAATTCTCTTATCTATCTACACTAGTGGCAAGACAATCATGCTAGGTCTTATGGATATTTGAGTAATAATAATTTACAATAGGAATGCTAGCAATTTATTAAATAAAAGTGGAGGGGGTTTACAACTAGATGTTTGGTGTTTGTAGCGAGAAAAATTGGTGCGTGGTGTTTGGGTGTGTCATGAGAGTGGAGACATGAATTTTGAGTGTTTGGGTTCGATTGGGCTAGGTTGTTGGGCTTGGCGCGATCATGACTATAATTTAAGTCAGTTATGATCATTGATAAAATAATAGTATGAGGGAGCTCAATTGGATGGAACACAAGTGACATGTGCATAATAGGCTCAAAATAGGTCAAAACTATATATTAGGTCGGTTAGGTTGGATCGATGTCAAGCCCCGAAGTCTCGTCAAGTTTTACGGTAAATGGTCAAATGACCTAAATTGACCAGAAAGTTGTACGATGCAAAAAAAATACAAGAAAATAAGTTTGAGTGGGATATCATATACCAAAATAAAGATAATTTTGTCTACTAAAAAACTCATGAACGAAGTTTTGAGAGATTAACATTTCTGACGCTCCAAAAATCAAAGTCACGAAAAAGTACATTTAATGATCAAAACTGATTATATTTGTTGAAAATAATTTATATAATTTTTTTTAAAAGAACCCTTAAAATCCAGGAGGCTTACATTCATACTCTTGAGTGAGTCTAGTAATCTTAGATTCTTTCACTTGTGATGTCCCCTTGTGTGTGACTTCCAAAAATATCTATATTTCATTGGAAGTTTTGCAAGTGGAGATTCTATTGTATTCATTGCCATCAAGAGCACAATAGAGTGCGTTCATAGCCTTCGTATATGACTAAAAACTTTCTTATCATTTTCGAATTTTTTTGCCCTAAGCGTTTTTGAAACAACTTCCTCAATAACTATGAAAGATTTGGGGATACCATTTACGACACAACCTTATAGATCAAAATCTAGGAATTTTAACTAGATACTCATCTTAATCTTCCAATAGTTATAATTGGTTCCATCAAATAGAGGAGGTCTATTTGTGGAGTATCCCTCATTAAGGAATGAGTTAAGACTAGGGACAGTGACCATTGATCACTCTAAGGAGGTAAGTCCAAATCAAGAGACTATGCTCTGATACCGATTGTAGAACCCTAGAGGAGGGATGAATAGGGTAATAAAATAATCACCAATAATAATAAGCAAAGTAAATGACAATTTAAAAGAAGAGAGAATCAAACACTCGATGTATTCTCATATCCTCCCAAGGGGCACTGCAGGTCCGAAACTCTCTCCGGCTTTAATCCACTATTTGAGTAAATAGTAGAACATGAACTTTGATCCGAAGACTTGTCAACTTCTTACACATGAGTTTTCTTTCGTATGCTCATCAACTTCTTGTATACAAGTTTTCCTACGAAGTCTCGTCAACTTCAAACTTGAGAGAAAAATGTTTCGATCTTCTTGAACATTGGAAGATCTAAGTTATAACTCTTGAATATTCTAACACTTTAATGGATGACAAATTAAAGCTTTATAGAGTAATGGTGGAGCTCTTTAGTAGATAAAATTTTTTAAATCTCAAGTGGATTGATATTTATGAAGAATGGGTAAGTCTATTTATATAAATCCAAGACAAGGAAGCATTTACTACAACCGAACGGATGATCCGTCGGTTGTCTGCGAACATCCGAAGGATTATCCGCCCCAATAGTAACTGCTAGAAAACTAACCATTGGACGCATTAAATGCTCTCGATAGTTATCGTTGGACTTGAATTTAAAAAGCCAGCTCAGCATTTTTGAATTATCAGATGGTGATCCGCGGAGGTTCGTCGAATTATTCGGTGGATATCCGCAGTGATCCGAATGTCCCCACAAAAGACTTGCTGGGACAATTTGGATTATTCGACGGATATCTGCGGTGATCCGAATGTTCACACAAAAATTGCTGAAACAATTCGGATAACCTGATGGTGATCCGTGGAGATCTTGCGGAGGATCCGAATGTCCCTACAAAAACTTGCTGGAACAATTCAGATAACCCGACGAAAATTTGCGATCATCCGACGGATGATCCGCTTCTTCATATTTTTTTATTTGTTTATCTTTAAATCTTTTGTTTTGTCATCCATACAAAAGTGTTTACACTTGTCTCCTATGTATTACAGACTCTTGGAGGTATGAAGCTAGATCTTAGATTTGTGAAGCTTATGTATTCTTTGATTGTGATCCAAGATTGAGTCTGAGCACTAGCTGATGGATGCTGATATCTTTCGTTGACATATGCTTTTTTTTTGAACCCGAGGAGTAGATGAATCTAAAACAGTAGAGACGTTAATATCAAAATCAATGTGCCAACAATCTTTTGGGGACAACTCTAACGATGTTTATATCACTTTTTTGGATTGTTATATTTATTGGGTTACGATTTTTTTTTGAATTATCATTTATGCTTTCTTTTATTGTGACTTCTTTTCTATTGCTCTTTGTAGAACTCTAAAACTTGAAAGACATGTCTCCAAATGAAAAAAATGTTGCTATACTTCTTGTAAGAAAATGAATTATGCATTCTTTTGATGTTGGTATTGCTTTTTTGGTTTAAATATATGGAGGGCATATTACCAGGACTCAACAAAGTTTGTGCGTCACATACCTTACTATTAAGCTTACATATAAGAGCTTCTAGATGATCCATTAACTATAATGTATCAATTGTTTTAGAATGGATAAACATGTTTTTGACGAATTGTATTCTCATTTAAGGGAGAAGGGGATTATTATTGATAGCAAGCATGTAGAAGTAGAAAAGAAAATTATAATATTTTATGATAATTGGTCATAAAGAGTAATCGAATGATTAAACATCAATATCAACACTCAAGATAAACAATTAGTAAAAAAATTCATAAAGTACTTAGGTAATGCATAAATTTACGAAAGAAATGATAGTCCTTCACAGTTTTGATAAGTCAATGCCATCTATTAAAATACAACAATGTCTTATAGAAGGGGCATTTAAAAAGGTAGTTGAATCACTTGATGGTACATAAATTCAAGCAGTAGTCCCTCCGAAGAAAAGAATTCCTTTTAAATGAGAGGTGGCAAAGAGTGTTTTTGAAATTTAAGGGTGGCATATCTAATGCCCTGCTCTGCATGGTGCATTGAGCTGGTTCATTGGTTAGAACGGTTGCTTGGACTTGGGTTCATTACAGAGGATGTTTCAGATATCTGCTTGGTCAAATCGGATCAACATTTTTCAGGTGGGTGGTTCCGACGATCCTTCGTTTCTTTATCTCCATACATAATAAATTGGATGTTGCATGATTAGTTTGTATGCTATAAGTTTCATTACATGCTAATAGAAGAGACGAATTGATATAGATAAGAGAGTAATCTCATTTTTGTTAACCTGTTGTATATAACATGCAAGATTAACTCACTATGATAGACTTATTTTTACACTGTTGTATTGACTAGGGTTTTATAGTGTTGTTTTATATACATAGATGTTGTATCATTGCAATTATGCTATCAAATAGAGTATGTTCGGTTATGTTTTGATGCAGAATGTAGTATTGTTTTATTTACCATGTAGTAGATATATGTGTTGTTTAGTAGTTACAAACATGGAAGATATTGGGATCGTTGGTTTACCAAGGTAGAATACCTGGACTAGGAAGACTTATGCGAGTTATGGCTCGATGGATGTGGTAATACGGATGGGATATATCATAGTATATAATAGGTAGAGAATTTATCGTTATGTCAGTCTTATGCCATGCTTATGTTTTAGAGTTTAACCGTTCATGTATATTATAGGGTAATAGACAATTTGTGCACAAGATTTTTGGCTCCTAGAACGAATCGTCGGGGCACCGAAATCATGTCAGCCTATGAAGACCCAGGATAGTTGTGCTGACATACTAGCACGGGTGATTCAAAAAAAATAGTAGGGCTCACTACCCATACTGAAAGGTTTGTCGTTTAACTAAGCAACGATCCATGATGGAGAATCTCTAATGACCTTCATATAGTTAGATTGTGTGCTAATGTTATCTGCTTGTAGGCCTACCACTTGATTCAGAATGGGCACTTTATACATTTATGGATTTGTGAAGTCTAACAAATAACTTATGCAGGAATACGCATTGTGATACAATGTTTATATATAATATGAATGATATTGTTGTATGGATAGAGAAAAATGGTAAGTATTTGTAAGATCAACTCATTTTTGTGACACATTTATGGTTCTGGACAAATGTATCATATGACATGTAACTGATTATAAGGCAAGATTAGAAAGATCACATAATGTTTCTTGTACTCACTAATTCTACGTGTTGGTTTGGTGGTGTCAGCGAGAGGCCACTCGTCGGTGCATGAAAATATACTTACCCCCACCAAATCTTTTTAGTTGCAAAATTTTCTAATTGGACGTGCTAAGGCATTAGAGCTCGATTGGCAGTTCGGCTGAAGATAGTTCCTTTTGTACATAGAAGGCATAATGTATAGAATAGCATTGTAGAAATGCAGTGGAACAATAAAGGAACATGTAGATGAACTGGAAACATAGACATGAACAAAAAACTACTAACAAGATATGGATGAATAAGACAACTAGCAATGAACATACACAATAAACAAATAGTATGTTTGAAATACTTTTTGACATGTGAATGGTTGGACTAATACAGCACATCATAGATGGCTATCATTCAATTTTGCTACGGCTAACCCATATGTGAGGTGTATGACTTAGGTATTATTTAATAACAATATTAGTTTGTTTAGACGTCTATTTAGCATTTTCTCTCCCGACTCGCTAAACAGTCAATAAACGAACAATGAAACAATCAAGCCTATCATGTCACAATCGGGATACTCAATGAAACACAATAAAAGATAACATTATAATATAATAAACTCACAAAACAATAGTGTACTTGCCTTAAGTTAAGTTGTAGTTGATTTGTGCAACATAATCTCGATTTAGTTAAAAGTTATCGTCGTTATAGCTAACCGTGACCAAAAAGGTAAATTGTCGATCAAATCTGAGTTCAACGAATTAAATAAAATACTAAAGAAAATTTTGAATTTCTAGAAAAATTATATATTGTAGATCTTCGTATCCGCTTTCCAAAACTTCAAACGGATCGCAAAATGGAGTTCAGAATCTCCCGAAATCTCGAAAACGGGACGACGGAGTCCGGAATTGGTCGTAACGGTTCTAAAAATAAAACATACATTTGTAAATCTAACCTCGATATGGTTCTAAAAAATGGAGTCCGAAATTGGTCGTAACGGCTCTAAAAAAAGGTAAAACAGAGTCTATGAATTAAAGAAAATATACATTTCTAAATCTAACCTCGATACGGTTATAAAAAAAGAGGTAAAACGGAGTCCTAAATTGGTCGTAACGGCTTCGCGAAGTTGCTATAGCTTCAGAAAAATGAGGTTGAATTTAATACGAATTTTGGCCTATTTTGGACGAAAAAGAGAAAAAATTTGAAAAAAATATGGCAGATGACATAGGTTCAATAGGTATATATAATGGGTAGAAAATACTTAATTAGGATTAGATTGGAAGGGTTTTAGTTTTGGAAGATGAATATGGACTCCTTAAATAGATGGAGATTGACTCAATTTCCTAATTAGGGAAGGCTTAAGAATCTAATGAATACATCTTTCCATTAAATTCAAATCAAATCAATCTCAAAACTATATGGATCAAATCTCAATCCATAATTGATCACAATAATAATTGGGTTGGTGGAAAAAAGCAAAGGAGGTTTTCCTTTATATAGGAGATGAGAGATTTCCTAAATAAGGAAGGATTAGATTCATTGAATTAAATCATTCCATGAATTAAATTAGATTTGACCCAATCACAATTCATAATTAAGCACAATAATATTACTTTAATGTAATATCTAACATTTTAAATAATCTTTAAAATAGATTTCATAAAATAAGATATCAAAAATATTGATAAGAATAATTCAAATATTCCAAAATATATATTTTCATAAATACATATATCTTCTAAAATAATAATAAACAATAATCAATAAATTAAGAATAAATAAAATTATAATTTAAAATTGACCACATCTAAATTCAATAATATTTAAAAATAGTTTTTTTATAAATATAAATTTAAATATAATTGATAGTAGAAAATTAATAAGTTTAAAAGTATATCTTTTTTATAAAACAAAATCAAATTTAAAAATAGTTTGACAAATCCCTTCATCAATACATATATCTTTTATATAATTAAAAATTAAGTACAAATATTTTCTTTCGTGAAAAATCTTTAAAACTAAAAATAAATAAAAATAAAAAAATTCGGAAAGTGGGCTTACAGATTTGAAAGGAGGTGTGTCATGACTCGTGCCTGCATGTTCAGCTACGAGTGCATGGATACATCCAGCCTACGCTGCAGAATTGACGGTAGTTAGCTGTTTAGACCTTGAAAATCATCAAATAGTCCTGTTATCGATTTATGCTCCATCACAGAACTAATAAACAAAAACAACTCAACACACACACTCACAGATCACAGTCTAATATATCGATTTTGTACATAATACGTATCCATCTCACCCCATAGACAAATTTAGTAAATCCTTGGAATAATATACAACATGAATAATACAATACATCAATGATCCAAAGTAATTCTAAATCCTCCAAAGCTTTCCACTATGCTAGCCTGCTATCACCTGGTAGAGAACAATACAATCAAAAAATGAGCAAAGTACTTTCCCGTATAAATGTCACATAATACTAAATAAAGCATGAAAAAGTACATAGAAAACTGAACCAGACAACACAATAAAACACTGTAATGGAATATAACCTACAACATGAGAAACTATGAGAATCATAATAAAATATAATAAATACAACTAATTATAGAATCATACAATGAATCAAGGATGAACAACTAGTAATCTATGTGATTTGAAATACTGTTTCGACATGTGGCCGGCTAAGGTTTAGATTCGGACTGGTCAGGCTTGGAATACGTGCAGTGTATATCAAGCTATGCTTCAGAATATATTGGATTGACCACGTATCTACTCGGTATTTTTCCTTTTCCCATGACTCAGAAAATTATATCAAGCAAGATTTGATATCTTATGATTCATGATTCAAAATCTATATCAAGATTCGAAGATATCTTTGATTCAAAGTCATGAGTCAAAACAATAATACGAAAGCACGTGTCACAAGTCGTGTCACAATATGATTCATTACAATTCAAGGAATAAAATAAATAACTTATTTTTATTTAATATTAAGAAACATAAAAATGGAGTACTTGCCTTTAGTCCAATTTGCTGAAATTGCTCCTAATCCAACCTAAAGAGAAATACAAGGTTCTATCATTATATTCCTACTTTCCAATTAGAATCTCTTATAATAACTCTTAACTAATCCCTAAAATATTATTCTTTTTTAAACTAAACTCACAGAATTTTTTATTCAACAATAATGGCTAAAAATGGTATTAGTAACCCAAAACAAATTGAGCCCACACTCAAACTAGTGCAGCCCAAACCCACTAGCCTATAACCTTAAATCTAGTCAGCCCATATCAATATTTATTATATCTTTTCTTTTTCTTTTTCTTTTACTCCAGCCCACAATCTTGGGCCAGCTTGTTGGGCTTAATCCATACAAAATTCTTTTCTTTTTCTTTATTTTTTTATTTTTCTTATTCTTATTCCTCTAGGCCTAGCCCATTAGACCAACCAAGCCTATTCTACCCCACAACCTACTGAGGAGAGAGAAAGACAGGAGAAGTCGAGAAGGAAATGAAGAAGGAGAAAGAGAGAGTGAGGGAGCTAGAGAGTTTGTGAGAAAGAAGACGTTCTCATTGACCACTTCGACTGGTGGATCGACAGAAACGCGAGGTTGGAGGAGGATGACGTTGGACAAGCTCATCGACGCTCGTGTCAAGGCATGGTGGTTGGATCACGGCTCAGGGAAGCAAGGGTGGCCGGGGATGGCTGGTAAAAAGGCAAAACATGACTCAGAAGACAAAAATCTGGTCAATTGGATGACAAGCTGTTGGCCAGGTAAGAATAATCAAAACCATGATCATCTATATACGTTTAGAGGAATTATTTTGTTATGATCAAAGTCATTCATACATGATCAAGAATAAAATCCAACTTATTTAGACACGAATACAGAAATCATTTAGGCACGATATAGTCACGACTAATCAAAATCGTATAGGCACGATCGAACACACAATCGAAAGTCATCTAAGCATGGTCGAAATCAAAACCATTAGGCACGATCATGGATAGAATCATAATAGAATGACCTAAGCTTGTAAAGTCATTCATGCACGATTAAACTTTATGCATTGATCAAAATCTGGGTACAAACAAAATATAGGCACAGTCATGGTTAGAATCAAGTATAGAATCAAAATCCAATAATAGGTTTTAAGAAAATAAGACAAGAGTAGGAAATGCTGAAAGATATAACTAATCAGAATTTTGGTTGAAATCTAGGTACAATCAAGGATATAGATCAGTGACACGTCAAGGCATGTGGATGAGATCCTAAGAGTCTAATCCTATTTATAGGCCCATTCGGTATAGTAAAGTAACCAAAATAGCTAACTTGACCTGCATGGGCCACCGCAAAATATGTCACGTCCCGGTCCTAAAATATATAAGACGAGTAACACGTAACATGCCAAGAAATACATTCCAAAGGTAATCCAATTTAATGGACCGATTGGAAAGTATCTTAAGCTGTAAAATTATTCATCACATGGCAGTCACAGGCATCTAAATCTCATCCACAATAATAAAAATAACTGAATCAAAATAGATAATGATGAATGTAAATAGGATTCGAGTTCACCAAGAAATATATAATGATGAATGTAAATATAATTCAAGTTCTAAATCTCATCCACACAAATAGTTCTCTAGTTTTTTATTCGATTTATTGTCGAATTCGATCCATTCGATTCAAACTAATTGATAGGAATTCGAAATGCTTAGGTTATCTTCTAAACGAATCAAATAGTTTTGAATTTGGTCGAGTATTGTCACTCCCTTTTTTTATTATAAGTATTCTAGTATGCGTATCCGAATTTCGACCCGTATTTTATTTACTGTATTTTCATATTTCTTTATGGTTTGCCTTGAAGTATCTTGACTAAGGTTGACCTTTGGTTGGTTTGGTCAAACTTGACTTGCTTGGGATGGCTTGGTTTGGTTTATTTTGATGGTTGGTTCCACATATTGAACCATCCCGTCTCTTTATAAACCCTAACTACTTTCTCTCTCTTCCTATACTCTTTATTTCTTTTTCTTCCTCATAACTCTCTCCACCTACCAAGAAACCCTAGTTAAGTGCAACTTGCTTCATGGAGGAACCTAATTGTATTTGTTCTATTGTCTTTCTTACATGATTCTATGACATTTTAGAACTTGGCATTTTCAATTTGGTAGATATTTTCTTGTAGATCTAAGTTTGTGCTATTTTTGATTCTTGGGTTTTGATCTATCAAACTTAATTTTTTTTTCAAAAACTAAGTGTTCTATGTGGTAGAGAATTTGATTCTATACAATTTTAACCTTTAAAAAGTTAGATTTCGACTTATTTTGAGAAAGTTATGGCCAAACTAAGTTTTGGACATCTTCTATGTTCATCTGTCTTGGTTCTGGCAGGGACAATGAATAGTGCTGGCTGCATGGTTGTATAGTGTCGTATAGTGCTGACCGTATGGCTGTATAGTGCCACATAGTGCTGGCCGCATGGCTGCATAGTACCGTATAGTGCCAGTCTGCATAGCTGTATAGTGTCGCATAGTGCCAGTCCATATGGCTGTATAGTGCCGTATAGTGCTGGGCGCATGGCTGCATAGTGTCGTATAGTGCCAGTTCGCATGGCTGCATAGTGCCGTATAGTGCCAGTCCGCATGGCTGCATAGTGCTGGCCGTATGGCTGCATAGTGCTGCATAGTGCCAGTCCGCATGGCTGTATAGTGCCGTATAGTGCCAGTCCACATGACTGTATAGTGCTACATAGTGTTGGACGTATGGCTGTATTGTGCCGCATAGTGCTAGTTCGTATGGCTGCATAGTGTCGCACAGTGCCAGTCCGTATGACTGCATAATGCTGCATAGTGCCTAGCCGTATAGTACTGCATAGTGCCTATTTTGGCTGTTTTATTTCCTATTTGGCTGATTTGTGGCCAAAATTTCTCCCAACTCCTAACATGAAAGTTATAAATCTTTTTCTTGGCTTCAAGAATACGTTACTAGCTATTTTATGCAAGTTTCTCTCATTCATGATAATGTAAGGATAGAACACGATAGTGGCCTGTTAAGGCACACTCTTACCAAGTAATAAGTAACAAGTAACATGACAGGATAGTGGCCCGTCGTGGTGCACTCCTGACAAGTAACTTGACATAATAATTCTTGATGGTGGCCCACCGTGGCGCACTCTTGATAAGTAATCTTGATAAGTAAGTCTAACATGTAATCTTGAATGCTGTTGCGACGGCTATCTTGACATGCTGAATAATAACTCGTCTTGACACCGTGGGTGATTGTTCTTGAATATGCTTGTATAAGCTGCCAGTCTTGTCTCGCATCATATCTAGGACTTGTATCCCTGGTTACCACGGTCAGGGATTCATGCTGAATCTGACTAGGTTAATTACTAGATTGATCAAAGTAGCTCATATAGAGAGATGTTTACAGTTACAGGTGATCCCGTTATCTGGGCGCCTTGAGTGGACTTATAGTCTGCCGTCGAGTAGGGCACATTTCCAGTCCACTTTCATGTGGAGCACTTCTTGAAACAAGTAATATGCACACTATCTTATGTTGCACTCTAAGTCACCTAATAATTCTTGATAACTCTTACAAGAATCTCGCCTGGATAACCTGGATAGCTGCAGGGCTTGTGACTGCCGGAACATCTCATTGCATCTTGTTAGTAACTAGGCTTGTGATAACCCTAGTTAGTTAAAGTATCAAGTCGTACTCTTTGTTTGGCCGTAAATGTTGGATGAAGTCCAATCCTGTCTAGTCTTGTACATGGCTATCTCAGGACACGCTTGCTTACGCTTTACTCTTAGCAATAAATGGCTAGAGACCCGGTTCTGTTCAGGCGAAGGGTTACAACCCCGGTCCTTGTTTGTTTTAAGGATTGTAACCTGGCTTCCGGAATAGTTCCTCGCTCTCTCGTCATTTATTGCCCCATCTATATTTTTTGTCTTCTTGTTATTTATTCTTGTTTATGTTCTGACATGCTGGTTTTAGTTCTTAAGTGGAGCCTCCTTTGTGGTACTTGCTCTTTCTGGGGTCTGACTCAGCTGGTTTTGTATGGCCAGATTTCGGAGCAGCACCCGAGGATCTCCCAGCCTTCCAGCCAGATGGTGAACACTAGACATAACCCTGGCAACGAGTGGGTTTCATTTTGCTCTCCCACTCTATTGTAAATTATTCTCTTGAGGCGTTTAGCCGCCGAGCAAGTGTTAGCTCATGTTGAATACTTATATTTCTGATCTGCCTAAGGGCTGTAACATGATTGACAAATCCTAGGGTTGATCCTGTATGACTAAACCTCTTGCTAGTCTTTGTATTTTGTACGACTAGCTTTATGATCATCTGTATATAAAATGTATGGGACGCCTTACTATTCAATATCTGATGGTCTAACATCTTGTAACTATTATTAGTTGCTTGAGATTGAGACACTAGGCTTGTTCTTGACCATAAGAGACTAATGGTTTATAGATAAATCCTCATACATCTAGACAGCCGTGATCGTATATCGAGGTGGATTACACTTCTATATACGTAGCTGGCTGTGTCTGCCCCCGCTCTCCAGTATTCTAGTTCTGGGGTATGATACGATTTAAATGGTGGTCCATGCAGGTCTTGTAAATGAAGATGTATGAGAGTTTTACTGAATAGATGTTTAAATTTGCACTCGTCTTTGATCTTTACTCATGACTTCTAAATCTTCCTGAAATCTTAACTTGATCACATGCTCATATTCTTGATATATCTTGGTCCTTTCTTAATGTTCTCCATGTCATTTTCTTCAGTGGCATTATTCATACCGGTCAGCTAGGAGGAGCTCAACCCGCATTCCAGCAGCAACATGAAGACCAAGCCCAGCACTCGGGAGCAGCATCTCGAGCCATGCACTCTGATGACCCAGAGCCCCCAGTTCAGCCAGTCCAGCCTGCAGAGTCCGACAACAGGGACTTGATTGGACTTATCAGGGAATTGCTTGCATCACAGGATCGTCGGGGCGATACCCTACACTAGATAGTAAAAGATGCCATGAGCAGAGTTGGTTACCAAGGGAACAATGCAACTAACAATTTCAAGCGCCTGAACCCTCCCTTATTTGACGGCAGCAAGGACGCGATTGCAGCTGATGCCTGGCTCCAGGACATCAAAATTATCTTAGGAGCAGCCAAGACTCCAGAGAAAGAAAAGGTGGTTGTAGTGTGCCTACAGTTATTGGACTTAGCCCGTACCTGGTGGACGATATTAGCAGTTGCATTGGCAAAGCCTGTCCTATGGGCAACATTCATTGACAAGTTTCAGTTCAAGTACTTTGATGCAGCGGCTCGACATGATCTGCAGACGAGATTCACCAATTTGAAGCAGATGAGCAGGACGGTAGATGGATATGTGGCCGAGTTTTTAAGACTGGGTAGGTTTGTTCCCACCTTGGTGGCAACCAAGTTGGATCGAGCCCAGCAGTTCCAGCAGGGACTCCATCTAGAGATTATTCTAGCGGTGGAGCAGTTCGAGCATCAGACTTTTGACGTTGTCTTGAGGGCAGCTAGAAAGTACGAGTATACCTTGCAGAGGATCGTGGACCAAACCAGAAGCAGGAATAGATCTCATGGGAAGATGAGTTTGTCCTCAACACCAGTCCCGACAGCTAGGGCCTTGTCGATTAGAGTTCCCCGAAGGGCGAATTCTGTTACGTCAGTTCAGCATTCAACACTGACGTACCCTCAGCAACAGAAGCAGAAGCAGTCTTCCGTAATGGGCTGCACTCATTGTGGAAAGCCAGGGTATGTAGTATCAGAATGCCACAGAGCACAGGGATTGTGCTTGGCTTGTGAGGCACCGGACCACATGATAGGGTCCTGCCCGAATGGAACCAGTTCCTCATCGTCAAACCTAACTAGTCCATCAGTTAGGGGACTAGCTCCAGCACCAGTACAGCAGCAGTACCAGCCTTCGAGGCCATTGCCGCCTCAGACATAAGCCTTCCAGCAGCAGAGACCCCAGCAGTATGCCCAGACCCAAGCTCAAATGCAGAACCAGCAGAGAGGTTTCCAGCAGAGTGTCTTCCTTACGCCTTATGCTTTTAAATTGCTTGCTTGCGTGAATGATTACTTGATTGGTTGCTAGTCATAGATGGCTTATGTTTTAGTATAGCTTGTCCCGACATCTCTAGCCTCTTGATTAAAATTTGAGGACAAAATTGTTTTAAGGTGGGTAGAGTTGTCACTCCCGTTTTTCGTTATACGTATTCTAGTGTGCGTATATGGATTTCGACACATATTTTATTTATTGTATTTTCGTATTTCTTTATGGCTTGCCTTGAAGTATCTTGACTAGGGTTGACCTTGGGGTGGGTTGGTCCAACTTGACTTGCTTTGGATGGCTTGGTTTGGTTTATTTTGATGGTTGGTTCCACATGTTGAACCATCCCCTCTCTTTGTAAGCCCTTAACTACTTTTTCTGTCTTTCTTTACTCTTCATTACTTCTTCTTCCTCCTCATAACTCTCTCCACCTACCAAGAAATCCTAGGCAAGTGCAACTTGCTTCATGGAGGAACCTAATTCTATTTGTTCTATTGTCTTTCTTATATGATTCTGTGACACTTTAGAATCTGGTATTTTTCAATTTGGTAGATATTTTCTTGTAGATCTAAGTTTGTGCCATTTTTGGTTTTCTTGGGTTTTGATCTGTCAAACTTACTTGTTTCGAAAACTAAGTGTTCCATGTGGTAGAGAATTTGATTCTACACAATTTTGACCTTTAAAAAGTTAGATTTTGACTTGTTTTGATAAAGTTATGGCCAAAGCCAGTTTTAGACATCTTCTATGTTCATCTGTCCTAGTTCTGGTAGGAACGATGAATAGTACTGGCCGCATGGCTACATAGTGCCACATAGTGCTGGCCGTATGGCTGCATGGTGCCGCATAGTGCTGGCCGTATGGCTGCATAGTACCGTATAGTCCTGTCCGTATGGCTGCATAGTACGGCATAGTGCCAGTCTGCATGGCTGTATGGTACCGCATAGTACTGGCCGTATGGCTGCATAGTGTCGCATAGTGCCAGTCCGTATGGCTGCATAGTGCCAGTCCGTATGGCTGTATAGTACCATGTACAGTCAGTCCACATGGCTGTATAGTACCACATAGTATCAGTCCGTATGGCTGCATAGTGCTGTATAGTGCCTGGCCGCATAATGCCAGATATATAGTGCCTATTTTGGCTGTTTTTGGTTGTTTTATGCCCTATTTGGCTAATTTGTGGCCAGAATTTCTCCTAACTCCCAACATAAAACTTGTAGATCTTTTCCTTGGCTTCAAGAATATGTTACGAGATATTTTAAGCAAGTTTCTCTCATTCATGATAATGTAAGGATAGAACACGATTGTGGCATGTTAAGGCGCACTCTTACCAAGTAACAAGTAACAAGTAACATGACAGGATAGTGGCCTTTTATGGTACACTCTTGACAAGTAACTTGACATGATAATTCTTGATGGTGGTCCGTCGCGACGTACTCTTGACATGATAAGTAATCTTGATAGTGGCCCACTGTGGCGCACTCTTGATAAGTAATCTTGATAAGTAAGTCTAACATGTAATCTTGAATGCTGTTGCGATAGCTATCTTGACATGATGAATGATAACTCATCTTGACACCGTGGGTGATTGTTCTTGAATGTGCTTGTATAAGCTGCCAGTCCCATCTCGCATCATATTTAGGACTTGCATCCCTGGTTACCACGGTCAGAGATTCATGCCAAATCTGACTAGATTAATTACTAGATTGATCAAAGTAGCTCATATAGAGAGATGTTTCCAGTTATAGGCGATCCCGTTATCTGGACCCCTTGAGTGGACTTGTAGCCTGCCGTCGAGTAGGACACATTTTCAGTCCACTGTCATGTGGGACACTTCTTGAAACAAGTAATATGCACACTGTCATGTGTTGTACTTTAAGTCACCTAATAATTCTTGATAACTCTTATAAAAACCTCGTCTGGATAACCTGGATAGCTGTAGGGCTTGTGACTGCCGGAACATCTCATTGCATCTTGCTAGTAACTAGGCTTGTGATAACCCTAGTTAGTTAAAGTATCAAGCCGTACTCTTTGCTTGGCCGTGAATATTGGATGAAGTCCAATCCTGTCTAGTCTTGTATATGACTATCTCAGGACATGCTTCCTTACGCTTTACTCTTAGCAATAAATGGCTAGAGACCAGGTTCTGTTCATGATTGCAAAAACAAAAAAGTTTATTTACAAAATTTGAAAGAAGATTATAAATGAATTTAGGGAAAGTACAACTTTAGGAATTCGATCAGAAGACGATCGCTTTATCCCTTGGACTATGTGAACTTTGAAGACTTTAGTCTCTGAAGAATGCAGCAGCACTTGGACAAGAACTCCTGATCTCTTGATTATGATCCGTCCCCCTTGATGAAGGATGTGAAACTCTATTTATAGAGTTCTGAAAATAACTGTTTTGAAGTTATTCTGGACTGCGTACATTGGATTGCGCCAGCATTGGACTGTACAGGCTACAAGTTGCATCGGCCTTCGTGCAGTTATTCGATTGTGGGCTAACTGTATTTAGACATATGGCATCGTTTGATTAAGATGCGCTTGGTCGTGTACAGAGCAGCTGCCACGTGTCGAACATTTGATGGCATGTGCACCACGTAACAAATGTTAGTTATCTTCAAAAAAATCGATGGATCGCGCCAAGAAAAAACTATCATCGCATTGTGCTGGAGATTGGACTTGGTCACACTGCGCTGAGGAGGATCTAGTAGACCGCGCTCAGGTTGGACTGGCAGACTGCGCTGGACTATACAGCTGTTCTCGAGCACCGTACTGTACGGGATACAAACAGATTCCTCGTCTTTCGTGCTGTCAGTTGTCAGGAGATTTGATATTTATTGTCAGGTAATCATGACAATGCCACATCAAATTTGGGCGTTGTCTACTGATGGCACTGTCCATGTGTGCGTAATCCATGTGTGTGCAATCCAACAAATGCTGCGTAGTTTGATTTCTGTGTATTTGATTTATGGGTGCAACTTGATTTTTAGGTTCTACAAGACCCCCTTGTAATGCCTGTGGTTCGTATTACGTATTTCTGGAATACGTGTACGTATTTATTCTTGTATTGCATGATTTTCTTGCTTAATTTCCTCCCTGGGCTTGGTTTATTCTTAGTTTGGGTTGGCTTGGTTCGGTTTAGGATTGCTCTTGGTTCATCATGAACCAAGGGGTGAACCCCCTACCTACCACCACCACTCATATTTATTACCTATTCTTCTTCTCTCTCTTCATTAATCTCTTCTTCTTCTTCCATTACTCCTTTCACCTACCAAAGAAAGAAGAGAGAGGTCTAGGCAAGTGTAACTTGCTTCCACAAGAGAGCTCATTTTATTGTTCCATTAGCTTCTCCTCATGTTTCTAAGACACATTAGAACTTGTCATTTTCCATTTTGAGGCTTTAAAATTTATAGATCTAGAAATTAGTTATTTTCGGATTTTGGTGGTTTTGATCTATTAAACTTCTTTGTTTTCAAGTTTTGATGGTTCTATGTTGTAGAGAATTTTATTCTACCCAATTTTGACCTTTGAAAAGTCAGATTTGGACTTATTTTGACCAAGTTATGGATTTTTGAAGCTTTGGGTTCAAACCATGGAGTTCTTGCTGATTTGGAGAAGACAGTGAGCAGTGCGCGAGCTTTTTAGCTTGTGGCACTGAGTTGCACACGCTCTTTAGCGCAGTGCAGTCCTCATACGCTGCCTTTTGGTGGCGTATGTCTTGCATACGCTGCCTTGGCAAGGAGTCGTATGGACCTCATATGCTGCCTTGGCAAGGAGTCGTATGGTCCTCATATACTGCCTTGATGAGGAGTCGTATGCAGTACATACGCTGTCTTTTAGAAGCGTATGTCTTGCATACGCTGGCCTGAGCATAGCCTGGCCTGAGCGTAGCCTGGCCTGAGCGTAGCCTGACCTGAGCGTAGCCTGACCTGAGCGTAGCCTGACCTGAGCGTAGCCTGACTTGAGCGCAGCCTGATTACCCTGGATCTTCTATAGCCCTGTGTATTGATATTTTATTAGATATTTAACGTCCATTTTATATCCTTACGCCTTTTGTCCTGAACTTGATAATCACGAATTTACTTAATATGTTTGTTATTGATAATTGGGCATGACGTGATAGTGACCTGTAGTGGTGCACTCCTGACATAATAACCTGACATGACCTAATAGTGGCCCATCGTGGCGCACTCCTGACAAGTGCACTTGGCATGATAACCTGACATGATTATCTTGAATAGCTGTTGCGACGGCTACCTGACATGACAAGACCTGTATAATTAATCTGGACACCGTGGGTGATTGTGTTTGTACAAATAAACCAGTCCTGTCTTGCATCATGTCTAGGACAGGAACTCCTGAGTACCACGGTCAGGAGTACCTACTAAAATGGACTAAGGCTAATAACTAGATTAATACATTAGTCATGACGAGATTTCCCAGCTACAGGCAATCCCGTTACCTGGGCACGCCTTGGGATCTGTAGCCTGCCGTCGAGTAGGGCACATTTCCAGCACACTGTCATGTGTTGCACCCTTCAAGCTACCTAAGGGTACATTCGTTTCCTGGACGATGAACCCACCTGAATTCAACTCTAATCTTTTAACCCGGGAAACCTGGATGGTCTGCAGGGCTTGTGGCCGTGGAGTAATCTCACTGCATCTTGGTAGTAGTTAGGCCTGTGATAACCCTAGTTAGTTAAAGTATCAAGCCGTAATTCTTGCTTGGCCGTGAAATGATTGGATGGAGTCTAACCAGTCTAGTCTTGCCCTGATCCTGTTCCAGATTATTGAATGACCAGAATGCTTGTATTTATTTTACCGATAAATGGTGAGAATTCCAAGTTCTGTTCAGACGAAGGGTTACAACCCCGGTCCTTGTTTGGTTTACGGGTTATAACCTGGTTATCTGAATAGTTCCATGGTTATCTCGTCGTATATCATCCTGGTGTATTTTCTTTATTTTCAGTTCTTACTTTTATTTATATCTTGTGATGATTGCTGGTTTTAGCTCTTAAGTGAAGCCCCTTTGTGGCACTTGCTCTTTTTGGGGTCTGACCCAGCTGGTTTTGTGTGGCCAGATTTCGGAGCAGCTCCAGAGGATCTATCGACCTTCCAGCCAGATGGTGGCCACTAGACGGAACCCTGGCAACGAGTGGGTTATTTTGGCTCTCCCACTCTATTGTAAAAATATTTTTTTGAGGCGTTTAGCCGACGAGCACCTGTTTAGCTCGATTGCACTTACTTACTGTCTGCCTACGTGCTGTAACATGATTAACAGATCCTAGGATTGATCATGTATGACTAAACTCTTGCTAGTCCTGACATTTTGTAACGACTAGCTTCATGATCAACTGAATATGTAATGTTTGGGACGTCTTACTATTGTATATTTAATGATCATACATCTTGTGACTTTTACTTACTTGCTGGTGATTGAGACACTAGGCTTGTTTATGACCTTAAGAGACTGTTGGCTTGTAGATAAACCCTCATGTATCTAGACAGCCGTGACCGTATAGCGAGATGGATTCCATTTCATATACGTAGCTGGCTATGTCTGTCCCCGCTCTCCAGTATTCTGGTTCTGGGGCATGACATGGTTTAAGTGGTGGCCCATGCAGGTCTTGTAAATCAAGATATATGAGGGTTTACCTAATAGATGTCTCAATCAGTATTCGTCCTTGATCTCTGCTCGTATCTTCTGAATCCCTGGATTCTTGTCCCGACCATATGCTTGTATCGTTGATCTGTCCTGGTCCTTCCTTATTGTTCCCTATGTCATCTTCTTCAGCAGCATTGTTCGTGGTCCTACCGACCAGCAAGGCGGAGCACCTCCCGCGGACCAGCAACAACCTGGAGATCAAGCCCAACATTCCGGAGTAGCCTCCAGAGTCGAGCCTATTGGAGAAGAGCCACCAGTTCAGCCAGTTCAACCTGTAGAACATGATGACGGCACTTTGGTAGGACTCGTCAGGACCTTGATAGCTTCCCAAGACCGGCATGGAGATGCCTTGCACCAGGCAGTGACGGATGCTTTGACCCGGGGTGGTCATCAGGGTAACAGCGCGGCCAACATTTTCAAGCGCTTGAACCCTCCATTCTTCGACGGTAGTGAAGATGCTATCGCAGCAGATGCATGGCTTCAGGACACAGAGGTGATTCTAGAAGCAGCCAGGACCCCAGAGAACGAGAAGGTGGCCGTTGTGCGCCTGCAGTTGTTAGATCTTGCCCGCAGCTGGTGGGCAGCGCAGATCATTGGATTAGCAGCACCTATTGCTTGGGCAATATTCAGAGAGATATTCCAGACCAAGTATTTCGATGTCGTGGCTCGGTATGATCTGCAGACAAGGTTTACCAATCTGAAGCAAGGAGGCAGGACGGTCGACGGATATGTGGCCGAGTTTTCCAGACTCAGTCGGTTTGCTCCCACTTTGGTGGCAACCGAGTATGATAGAGCCCAGCGGTTCCAGCAGGGACTTCACCTGGAGATGTTGTTGGCAGTTGAGCAGTTTGAGCATCAGACTTTTGATGCAGTCTTGAGAGCAGTCCGGAGGCATGAGTATACCTCCCAGAGGATTGTGGATAGGGCCGGAAGTCGGAAGAGATCTCACGGCCAGATGAATCAGTCTTCAGCACCGGCCCCGACAGCCAGGGCTTTGACTATTGGAGCTCCGAGGCGAGCGGCCTCAGTAATGTCGGTTCAGCATTCAACTCCAACGTACCCTCAGCAGTAGAAGCAATCTTCCGTAGTGGGTTTTTCTCATTGTGGGAAGCCAGGCCATGTAGTGGCAGAATATCGCAGGGCACAGAGATTGTGTCTGGCTTGTGGAGCACCAGACCATAGGGTTGGATCCTGCCCGAATAGGGGTAGTTCATCATCGTCCAACCTTTCTAGCTCTTCGGTGAGAGGACCAGCTCCAATCCAGCAGCAGCAGTATCCATTGTCGAGGCCCTTGCCGCCTCAGACCCAAGTATTCCAGCAGCAGAACCTCCAGCAGTATGTACAAGTCCAAGCCCAGAGTCAGAGCAGGCAGCGAGGATTTCAGCAGAGGGGACCAGCACCCCGAGGGCACGGTCAGGCTATGGCGATGACCGTGGAGGAAGGATTGGCACCAGGAGAGGTAGTGGCAGGTACTATTCTCGTCAACTCCTTTCCAGCTTCAGCTTTATTTGATTCTGGTGCATCACATTCATTTATGTCTGCATGATTCGCGACACGGATAGGACTGGAGCCCGAGTCATTATCAGTAAGGCTCAATATACTTACTGGTAACGGACTTGTGGGTGTAGATAGAGTGTTTTCCTCGTGTCGGATCGTAGTTAGCGGTAGAGAATTCCCCGCTAGATTGATAGAGTTTCCGATGGCCGATTACGATGTGGTCCTAGGGATGGATTGGTTGAGGAACCAGTATGCTAGGATAGACTGCCATATTGGCAGAGTTGTCTTTAGTATCCCCGGCGAGCCAGAGTTTTCGTTTTCCAGAGGCGCAGTGGAGCCATCTTCCCCAGCATTGCGGATGGCAGTAGCAGCAGTGCAGTTACCCCAGATAGTTGAAGAGTTTCCAGATGTCTTTCCAGAGGAGCTTCCAGGTATGCCTCCGGAGCGGGAGATCGAGTTCACTATAGACTTGATTCCCGGGACAGCCCCAGTGTCAGAGAGAGTCTACAGGATGGCGCCATCAGAGTTGGAGATATTGTACAAGATGATTGAAGAACTTAGAACCAAGGGATTCATTCGTGCTAGTGGATCGCCTTGGGGAGCCCCGATGCTTCTTGTGAAAAAGAAGGATGGTACATCCAGGTTATGTGTTGATTATCGTACCTTGAACTCAGTGACAATCAAGAACAGATACCCTCTTCCGAGGATAGATGACTTGTTTGATCAACTCAAGGGGGCTTCAGTATTCTCGAAGATTGATTTGTGCTCAGGTTATCATCAGATCAGAGTCAGAGAGCAGGACATCCCGAAGACAGCTTTTAGATCAAGATATGGGCATTGGGAATTCCTCGTTATGCCTTTTGGAGCAACCAATGCGCCGGTAGTATTCATGGACCTCATGAATCGCATCTTCATGCCTTACTTGGATCAGTTTGTGATTGTGTTCTTGGATGACATTCTGGTCTACAGCAAGAGTGAAGTAGAACATGAGCAGCATCTCAGAGTCGTCCTCCAGACGCTTAGGAAGCATCAGTTATATGCCAAGTTCAGTAAATACAAGTTCTGGCTCGATCGTATTTCGTACTTGGGTCATATCATCACTCGAGGAGGAGTAGAAGTGGATCCCCAGAAGATTGTGGCTATTGAGTCATGGCCAGAGCCCAGCACAGTTACAGAGGTTCGTAGTTTTCTTGGATTGGCCGGCTACTACCGACAGTTTGTTTCGGATTTTGCTCGAATTTCAGTGCCATTGATGCAGTTGACCCGCAAGGATGCGCAGTTTGCTTGGACAGCAGAGTGTCAGAGTTTTTTTGAGCATTTGAAGCGAGGCCTGATAACAGCTCCTATTCTCACGCTTCCAGATGGGACCCGAGGATTTTCAGTGTACTGTGATGCTTCAGGCAGAGGTTTAGGATGTGTTCTGATGCAGCATGGGAAGGTAATAGCTTATGCGTCACGACAACTTCATGATCATGAGAGGAATTACCCAACCCATGACTTGGAGCTGGCAGCAGTGGTGTTTACACTTAAGTTGTGGAGGCACTACTTGTATGGAGACAGGGTGGAGATTTTTATCGACCACAAGAGCCTGAAGTATGTTTTCATCCAGAAGGATCTTAATATGCGTCAGAGGAGGTGGCTGGAGCTTCTTGTTGATTATGATGTCGACCTGCAGTATCATCCTGGGAAGGCCAATGTTGTGGCGGATGCATTGAGCAGGAGAGCGGGAGTTTATTTTCTAACAGCGCAACCAGAGCTGTTAGCAGATCTTCAGAAGATGGGTATTAAAGTTGTTCTCCCTTCCAGTGTAGCATTGATGGCCAGTATACAAGTTCAGTCCACTGTAGTCGAGAGGATCCGGATGGCGCAGTCGGCAGATTCCAAGCTTCAGTGACTCAGAGCAGAGTGTGAGACAGGACGAAGACCAGAGTTATACATTCATGAGGATGGTACACTTCGACATGGTAAACATTTTTGTGTACCCAGCGGAGATATTCGGCAGGAGATCATGTCAGAAGCGTACAGTTCGCAGTATTCCATCCATCATGGCAGTACGAAGATGTACCGTGATATCCGGCAGTATTTCTGGTGTAATGGCATGAAGCGGGAGATAGCTCGGTTTGTCTCTCGGTGTTTGGTTTGCCAACAAGTTAAAGCCGTACATCAGAGACCGGCTGGACTTCTTCAGTCCTTACCAATTCCAGAATGGAAGTGGGAGCATGTGACCATGGATTTTGTGACTGGACTACCTAGATCCCCAGCTGGTAGAGATGCTATCTGGGTTATAGTTGACAGGCTCACAAAAGTGACTCACTTTCTTTCATTCAGAGTTGGTCAATCGACGGCTCAGTTAGCAGAGATGTACCTCAGGCAGATTATCAGATTGTACGGTGTGCCAGTCAGTATCACCTCGGACCAAGATTCAAGATTTACGTCACACTTTTGGCGTAGCTTGCAAGAGAGTTTGGAAACTCATCTCCAGTTCAGTTCAGCATATCACCCACAGACAGATGGCCAGTCGGAGCGCACGATCCAGACTCTTGAAGACATGTTACGGTCTTGCACACTTGACTTCGGTAGTTCATGGAAAGATCACTTGCACCTGGTGGAATTCTCGTACAACAACAGTTTCCAGGCCAGTATCCAGATGGCACCGTTCGAGGCACTGTATGGTAGGAAGTGCAGATCCCCGCTAGCCTGGGATGATGTTGGAGAGAGACAGATGCTCGGTCCAGAAATGATTGCCCAGACAGTTGAAGTGGTCAGGCGAGTCAGAGATCATCTTCGAGTTGCCCAAGATCGCCAGCGCCATTGGGCCGATTCTCATCGGCGCCCTCTCGAGTTTTCGGTCGGCGATCATGTATTCTTGAGAATTTTGCCTAACCGTAGCGTCATTCGTTTCGGCGTACGAAAAAGCTTAATCCTAGGTATATAGGACCGTTTGACATTCTGGAGAGAGTAGGAGATGTATCCTATTGTCTCGCTCTTCCACCGTCGCTAAGCGAGGTGCATGACGTGTTCCATGTATCCCAATTACGACGGTATATCCCGGACCCGAGCCACATACTGGATCATTCGGAATTGGTTGTTCGTACCAACCTTTCGTATGAGGAGAGGCCCGTGTCTATATTGGACCGGAGAGAGAAGATCCTCAAGAATAAGACTATCAAGTTAGTCCGAGTTGCTTGGGGTCATCACTCTTTGGGGGAGTCAACGTGGGAGCGTGAGAATGATATCCGATTGCGATATCCCGACTTGTTTGACTCGTGAGGTATAATGTCTTTCTTATGTCTCATGCCTTCGATTCCTTGCTTGAATGAGTGATTGTCTGCCTAGTTATAGCTTACATGTGATTAATGTAGCTTGTCATTGCTCCTCTAGCCTCTTGATTAAATTCTGAGGACAGAATTCTTTTAAGGTGGGTAGAGTTGTAATGCCTGTGGTTCGTATTACGTATTTCTGGAATACGTGTACGTATTTATTCTTGTATTGCATAATTTTCTTGCTTAATTTCCTCCCTGGGCTTGGTTTATTCTTAGTTTGGGTTGGCTTGGTTCGGTTTGGGATTGCTCTTGGTTCATCATGAACCAAGGGGTGAACCCCCTACCTACCACCACCACTCATATTTATTACCTATTCTTCTTCTCTCTCTTCATTAATCTCTTCTTCTTCTTCTATTACTCCTTTCACCTACCAAAAAGAGAAGAGAGAGGTCTAGGCAAGTGCAACTTGCTTCCACAAGAGAGCTCATTTTATTGTTCCATTAGCTTCTCCTCATGTTTCTAAGACACATTAGAACTTGTCATTTTCCATTTTGAGGCTTTAAATTTTGTAGATCTAGAAATTAGTTATTTTTAGATTTTGGTAGTTTTGATCTATTAAACTTCTTTGTTTTCAAGTTTTGATGGTTCCATGTTGTAGAAAATTTTATTCTACCCAATTTTGACCTTTGAAAAGTCGGATTTGGACTTATTTTGACCAAGTTATGGATTTTTGAAGCTTTGGATTCAAACCATGGAGTTCTTGCTGATTTGGAGAAGACAGTGAGCAGTGCGCGAGCTTTTTAGCTTGTGCCACTGAGTTGCGCGTGCTCTTTAGCGCAGCGCAGTCCTCATACGCTGCCTTTTGGAGGCGTATGTCTTGTATACGCTGCCTTGGCAAGGAGTCGTATGGACCTCATACGCTACCTTGGCAAGGAGTCGTATGGACCTCATATGCTGCCTTGATGAGGAGTCGTATGGAGTACATACGCTACCTTTTGGAAGCGTATGTCTTGCATACGCTGGCCTGAGCGTAGCCTGGCCTGAGCGTAGCCTGGCCTGAGCGTAGCCTGACCTGAGCGTAGCCTGACTTAAGCGCAGCCTGATTACCCTGGATCTTCTATAGCCCTGTGTATTGATATTTTATTAGATATTTAACGTCCATTTTATATCCTTACGCCTTTTGTCCTGAACTTGATAATCACGAATTTACTTAATATGTTTGTAATTGATAATTGGGCATGACGTGATAGTGACCTGTAGTGGTGCACTCCTGACATAATAACCTGACATGACCTGATAGTGGCCCGTCGTAGCGCACTCCTGACAAGTACACTTAGCATGATAACCTGACATGATTATCTCGAATAGCTGTTACGACGACTACCTGACATGACAAGACCTGTATAATTAATCTGGACACCGTGGGCGATTGTGTTTGTACAAATAAACTAGTCCTGTCTTGCATCATGTCTCGGACAGGGACTCCTGAGTACCACGGTCAGGAGTACCTACTAAAATGGACTAAGGCTAATAACTAGATTAATACATTAGTCATGACGAGATTTTCCAGCTACAGGCAATCCCGTTACCTGGGCACGCCTTGGGATCTGTAGCCTGCCGTCGAGTAGGGCACATTTCCAGCACACTGTCATGTGTTGCACCCTTCAAGCTACCTAAGGGTATATTCGTTTCCTGGACGATGTACCCACCTGAATTCAACTCTAATCTTTTAACCCGGGTAACCTGGATGGTCTGCAGGGCTTGTGGCTGTGGAGTAATCTCACTGCATCTTGCTAGTAATTAGGCTTGTGACAACCCTAGTTAGTTAAAGTATCAAGCCGTAATTCTTGCTTGGCCGTGAAATGATTGGATGGAGTCTAACCAGTCTAGTCTTGCCCTGATCCTGTTCCAGATTATTGAATGACCAGAATGCTTGTATTTATTTTATCGATAAATGGTGAGAATTCTAAGTTCTGTTCAGACGAAGGGTTACAACCCCGGTCCTTGTTTGGTTTACGGGTTGTAAGCTGGTTATCTGAATAGTTCCATGGTTATCTCGTCGTATATCATCCTGGTGTATTTTCTTTATTTCCAGTTCTTACTTTTATTTATATCTTGTGATGATTGCTGGTTTTAGCTCTTAAGTGAAGCCCCTTTGTGGCACTTGCTCTTTCTGGGGTCTGACCCAGCTGGTTTTGTGTGGCCAGATTTCGGAGCAGCTCCAGAGGATCTATCGACCTTCCAGCCAGATGGTGGCCACTAGACGGAACCCTGGCAACGAGTGGGTTATTTTGGCTCTCCCACGCTATTGTAAAAATATTCTTTTGAGGCGTTTAGCCGACGAGCACCTGTTTAGCTCGATTGCACTTACTTACTGTCTGCCTACGGGTTGTAACATGATTAACAGATCCTAGGGTTGATCATGTATGACTAAACTCTTGCTAGTCCTGACATTTTGTAACGACTAGCTTCATGATCAACTTAATATGTAATATTTGGGACGCCTTACTATTATATATTTAATGATCATACATCTTGTGACTTTTACTTACTTGCTTGTGATTGAGACACTAGGCTTGTTCATGACCTTAAGAGACTGTTGGCTTGTAGATAAACCCTCATGTATCTAGACAGCCGTGACCGTATAGCGAGATGGATTCTATTTCATATACGTAGCTGGCTATGTCTGCCCCCGCTCTCCAGTATTCTGGTTCTGGGGCGTGACACCCCTTCAAAGTTTTCAAAATTTGAAAATGTTCAAAATTTCGAAATACTTTGAATTTTCAAAATTTTAAATCAAGTTGCGCTAAGTTTGCACAATCCAAGGAATCTGTTCCGATCATTCAGGCGCAATCAGTGATGTCCGTTAGACTTCTTTGGAAAGCTATAAATAGCCTTCTTCTTCCAGTCTGTGAACCTTTACTTGTTTCGATCTTCTAAGAGAAATTTTCTTTCGAGCATCTTCAACCCTTCTTCTCCGACTTCTTTTTCCGTTCATAATCGTCGTCGACATGGCCCCTAAGAGATCTGCGGCGGATAAAGGAAAGGCTGTTGCCGACTCTTCGACTCGCACGGTGCCCCGAGTGTCTCGACATGAAAGCGGTCATCCCGCTCTTCATGGTGAGAATGAACAACAATCAAAACCCCTTTTAAGGATTTTTTTATGATTTCAAATTACTGTGCATCTCTCTTTTTAGAGTTGATAGCATTCAAGCCCTGTTGCGCCACCCTCTTTAAGGTTTTGGCAGCATAATTGTACAAAATTTTCATTTTTATGAAGATTGTGTCTTGACTCTTGCTGCACAATCGAACAGAGCGCTCTGACAGCAATGTTAGTGCAGTCTGCTGTTTTGTGCATCCAAGCTGTCGCTGGCGCAATCGGATGATTTGTGCAGATATGTAGCGCAATTCATTTGATCTTTGTAAAACTTAGTGTAAGAACTGATTCTCTTGCCCAATTTTTTCCAAGCATACTAATTTTTTGTCCTCTATTGATATAGTTGACATCAGAGAAGATCCCAACTACGAGATTCTTTCTGGAACTCTATCCGAGTCAGAGTTCAAAGAGGATCTTTCTCACGTGTCCTTTCCTCAGTACGCTTTGCCATCATCTCGACAGGCTGTCTTGATTGCACAAGATAATGAGACTCTATTATTTCTAATGAACGGACAACCTCTACAGACTGCTGATACTATCACACACAAGAAACCCCTATTTTGTTTGGTGAAGTTTTTGATAAGAACTCACAGCCGAGGCCTCGTATGGAGGAGAGAATCTTCCGAAGGGGCGAGAAAACAATATATCTGAGAGTGATCTCAAGATGTCTTCCTCTGTCCAGATACGCTTTTACGAGTTATCCCAGAAAGATGGAGTGGGACATAACTCCACTGCAACAGGCCCGAGTGGACAACATTTATGTCAAGAAAGGGCCAGAAAATAAAGATATATTCTACAGCTCTTCGGAACGACATAGTTCTTTGCTCCGAGGACTAAAACCCGGTTGTATCCCACCGGAGGATTCTTCTCTGTTGTTGCCAGTGAGGACCCCAATATTTGCAAATGAGTTTATAAAAGTGGAAGGGAGATATCCAGACCATGACCTGCGGTTGACAGGTCTTGTTAACCCAGAGAATAAAAGATTGAGTTGCGTGGCCAATTGGATATTGGTCCAGTTTGAGAGTCAGCTCAGAGACATTGATCTGTATCATGCATTGTACGCCACTGTCTATGGATTTCCCCTAATCCACATTTATTTCTTGCATTGGCGGAAAGATAAAATTACAGAACCGGGACCTTCATGACGCCGCGCGGGGAAATCGGCTTAGCCTTGCATGAGATAAAACACATCTCTAATCTGCCGATTGGGAATATCCCATACGAGGAGTTCGTCCCGACGAATGATGAATTGGACAATCTACGCAAGGAAAATGCCGACATGGTAGATGTCTTCGAAGAGCTACTATGCCATTATAAGATTTGTTCTCTGTATTACAAGAGTGGCACGGCCGGCACTTGCTATTCAACCAAGTGGTTGCCGTATCTTTTTCTTAACCACATTACTGAGAAGAAATCTAAGGAACACGAGAACTGCAACCCCAACTTCTTCAAACCGCTTAGCAATAGCGAGGTGATAGAGTTGATGGAGATGCACGATGCGATGGACATCAAGATCGAAGACGATCTTTAGTACCCTCCTTAGGATCTTCAGGAAGTATGCCATGAACTACAAAGTCAATGAAAGGAGCTCTCCAATCTTTATTGATAACATTGATTCGGTGAAATTACTGAACTCAATGTTGCGATTGTTTTCAATGCAGAACAACTCTCTGTTGGAAACAACCACCACTTGTTGTCTTTTAACGGGAATCGCTAAGACTGCCGCGAGATTAGCTAAAGCATCTGCCTCAGTGTTGCAAGCTCGTCGGACATATTCAATAAAGAAAGCCTTGAATGATGTAGCCATGTAAATCACTACTTCATGATAGGGCACTAGATCTTGATGGCGAACTTCGTATGTTCCTCTAACCTGATTGACAACCAATTTAGAATCACCATAGACTTCAAGATATTCAACTTCCAACTGTTTAGCTAACTGGAGTCCAATAAGCAAGGCATTGTATTCAGCCACAATGTTAGAGCACGGCTGGTCTAAGGAATAAGCTCTTTGGATAGCTAATCCTTCTTGAGAGACTAGAACAATTCCAACTCCTGCGACAATGGTCCCATTTGGTCCGATCTGGGATGCTCCGTCGAAGAACAGACGCCAGGTAGGAAATTCTTCAGAGATCATGTTTGATTCTAATATTTCGTCTGGAATTTCGTAATAAAGCTTAGATGTCTCCGGAACAGGATGAGCTGCTAAAAAGTCGGCCAGTGCTTGACCCTTAACAGACTTTTGCGGAACATAAACCATGTCGTATTGGGCTAGCAGAATGGCCCATGTAGCCAGTCGAGAATTGAGTGTGCTGGGCTTCTTCATCAGTACCCGAAAAGGATTAACTCGGGAAATGACGTGAATAGTTTGGCCAATGATATAATGCCGAGTCTTTTGAACAGCGAACATAAGAGCTAGGCATTCTTTCTCAACCGGACTATCACGGTGTTCAGCACCAATCATAGTACGACTAAGATAGTAGATATCTTATTCATGGCCATCTTTGTTCTTTTGAGCAAGTAAAGCACCTAACGAATGATCCATAGCACGGACATACATTAAGAATGGTATGCCTGAGATTGGTGGCACCAAGACTGGTGGGTTCATCAGATACCGCTTTATATCATCAAATGCTCGTTGACATTCTTGGTCCAAACGAAAGATATACCCTTCTTTATTAACTGAGTAAACGGTCTGCAGCGTCCAGATAGATTTGAAATGAACCTCCTGATGTACGCAAGTCGACCTTGGAATCCTCGTAGCTCTTTTAAGTTGCATGGAGGACGCATCTCTTGAATGGCTTTGATCTTCTCAGGATCCACGTGTATACCTTTAGAGGTAATGACGAAGCCAAAAAATTTACCACTAGAGACACCCAAGAATGACGTGGTGGGATTCATTTTTAATTGATGTTGGCACATTAGATTGAAAATAGTTCTTAAATCTTAGATGTGATCTTCCTTTAGACGACTCTTGACAGCAATATCGTCGACATAGCATTCGACAGTCTTGCGCAGATGATTTCGAAAGATGGTACTCATAGCTCGTTGGTAAGTTGCATCAGCGTTCTTGAGACCAAATGGCATCACAGTGTAACAATAGACTCCGCGAGGAGTGCGGAAAGAAGTATGTTTTTCATCTTCAGGATTCATTCGAGTCTGATTGTATCCAGAGAATCCATCCATGAAGGATATCCTTTCGAACCCACAAGTGTTATCGATCATGACATCTGTAATAGGGAGAGGAAACTCATCCTTTGGACAAGCTTCATTAAGATCTCGAAAGTCGATGCAAACTCGAACTTTGCCAGTTTTCTTCAAGACTGGAACAACGTTGGCTACCCAATCAGGATGTTGTTCTTCTCGAATAAAGCCACAAGCTAGGAGCTTTTTGACTTCATCATCAATTGCATCCATCATTTCTGGCTTGAATTGCCTTTGGTGCTGTTTGACTGGCTTTGCATTAGGCAAAATATTCAGTTTATGAGTAGCAACTTTGGGATCTAAACCTGGCATGTCTTCATAACTCCAAGCAAAGACATCAATGTATTCTTGAATAAGAAGAATTAATTCTTGCATATCCGCCTCTGGGAGGTTCTTGCTGATGAATATTGGACGAGGTGACCCATTTTCTCCTACATCAATTTGAACTAATTGATCTTCGGTAGGAGTTTTTCGTTGTTCGAATCTGAGTTCCCATTGGGTATCCATTCGTTGAACCCAAGGATCTGTTTCGGGATTTTCTTCGATATCCTCGTCATAGCCTTCTGGGAGTTCAGCAGAGACCATGTTAGAAGATACAATCAATCGATAAACTTGACCAATGCTGGTGTCAGAATCCCATAATCTGGAATCAGAAGAGTTAGAGCGCTCCTCATTATCGAATTCGGAGACTTCCGGAGATAAGACTGGAGGTGAAGTATATCCGAGACCTCTTTTCATCCTACTGTAGTACATCTCTGATTTTCCTTTAGGAACAACCGTACGGATAGGAGTTCGTCTACCCTTACCATAATTGAGGCCATTCTTGAAGTCATAACCCATCTTTCGGATGATGTCTTTTGATTGTTGACTATAACGACGAAGTTGGAGACGTCCCATATCGTTACTTTTGCTATTATCCGTATAGCTGAATTTTTGTTCTGGTCCTTTACTAAAAAGTATTTGACTCTCGTCTCTCTTTCGAGAAGGGACAACAAAATATGAGTAATTTGGATGTTCAAATAAGACCTCTGTCTGGAGGGATTGTACGACCCCTATTGTAAATGACTGAAAGCTGTCTAGCATATCCAAATAGCATTTAGTATGATAAATGACATCAGTATACTGGAAAGTAGATGCTTTTTCATTGATTTGTACATCCGTATTTACAACAAGACCTTTAGCCTTAACAGGCTTGGTCAGATCGATTACAAGGGGAGGAAAATAAGAGCAAGGAGGATTAGACTTGTCACGACGAAGGTCGATAACAAGCGGCTCAGAGGAGGTGAGCTTCCTTTTATCTTTGTTACGACGGAGGTCGATAACAAGTGGCTCAGAAGAGGTGAGCTCCCTTTTATCCTTGTTACGACGGAGGCCGATAACAAGTGGCTCAGAAGAGGTGAGCTCCCTTTGATCTTGATTACCACCAGTTGATTATTTTCGGGCGGCAGATGAATAGCCAGTGGTTTGGAGGATTGAGGATGAGAGACACGCCCTTTGACAGGTATGATGAGAGTGTCATTGGGCACTGCTTCTTGTTCTTTCTCAACATCTATGGCCGGTACTACCTTCATAAACTCTTCTTTGTACATGCGAGCGTCATTGCAATATGCTTCAACGCCTTTAAAAGGGTAGAGATCCGCAACTTCTTTTTGGACCTCTCCTTTGTCATCAACGTACTTGAAGCATTGATGGAGAGTAGAAGGAACAATGTTGTGTTCATGAAGGAATGATCTCCCCAGAAGAGCATTGTAAGAGCAACCATGGTTGTCTATAATATAGAAGGTCACCTTCGTACGAAGATTGCCAATTTGGAGTTTTAAGCGTATCTTGCCTAAAGGTTCACTTCTTCCCTGGTTGAATCCCAGAATGGTTGTGATGGTGCCAGAGAGGCTATGCACTGGAATATTTAGAGCATCCAACATCGTCTTCGGCATGATGCTGAGTGCTGACCCTGGATCTATCAGAATACGATCAACCTTCATGGTGTCGACATATCCTATAAAGTAGAGAGGACGGTCATGTCGATTGTCTTCCATCAGCATGTCATCATGTGTGAAGGTAATGTTTGGAATTAATTCCAGCACACTGTGACAGTGGAGACAAGAGACAGGTTCTGACTCAGGTTTCTTGAGAAGAGTTAGGCAAGTTTCTGCCTGCATCAAAGCCTCACTCAGTGTTTCTCGAGTCTCTTTAGAGAGGCGTAAGAGCTCGAAGATGGATAGCCTGGCCGGTGTGTTGGCCAATTGAGCCAATATGTCAAAGTTATATGGCTTCTCAAGTCCAGAGGGGGAAGACTTCTTCAAAACTTTGTCGAAGCGGACTTGTTGTTTGCCTTTGTCGGCTGCTAACGGTTTAGGAGGAGTTGGTTCCACAACCGGTAATGATGTAGAAGGGATGTCCTCCGTAGAGACAGGCTGTATTAGAACAGCCTCAGAAAATAAAACAGGATTCTTCTGAGTTTTGGGATGCTCCCGTAGATAGGTTTTTCCTGACCTGGTGCCCAATAGGATCTCTTCTTCAACTATGGGGTCAAAAGACACCATATTGCAGCTCTTTGTCTTGCCTTTAGAGCGTTCTTTTTGCTTGGAGGAAGAAGAAACTTCAAAATCTGAAACAAAATCAGGATGGATCCACATGATCTCACCATTATCAAGGGATAAGGGGATAAGACCTTCACTTCATGGAGAAGGCAGATTCTCAATCTCAAGAGTGGCCCTGGGAATAGGGATGATGCCACTCTGCACCATTTGTGGCGGGAAGTCACGAACTGTACAGAAATCATATTAGCTGTAATAATCTTTTTATCCTGCTGGAGAGTGACGACACCGGCGTTGACCAACTCTTGAATCTTGCCTTTGAGCACGTAGCATGTCCGAGTAGGATGCCCTATGAACCTGCGATAAACACAATACTTAGGGTGATCAATTTTATACCAACTTCGTCAGGCTTCTTCGGGTCAGGGAGTTGCAATTTATTGCTTTTAAGCAAACAGTCGAAGATGCTCGTTGTATCATTTTCATCAAAGGAATACTCTACTTTTGGGCGCGGTTCCTTTGGTGGAGGTGCAGAAAGAGCAGAGGTAAACGTAGGTTGAGCTCTTGAGGTTGATGTTCAAGGTTTCTTTGCCCTTGCGATTATTCTGACGATTACCGCTACCGGATACAGAAGGCTCATCTCGATCAGGGTTAGACATGTGCACCCCCAACTGTTTGAACTTTCCAGCGCTAACTTCAGCTGCTTTAGCATTAACGATGAATGACGGTCAATCCTGGAACTGTGTTGACCCCGTCACATGCTAATGATAGGCAACAAGTTTGATTTAAAAGTGTCTATCGTTACTACAGATGGGGTTCCAGGAGGCATTTTGAGTGCTTCTCGGCGAAATCGTTCAATAAAACTCTCAGCAGTTTCATTATGTATTTGCTTGATCGTGTTGAGGGCAGATATAGTCATATCGTTGATACCCTCGTAGAATCGTTCTAGAAACATCTGCTTGAGCCCGATAAATAAAGTGATAGAGCCGTCGACAGGCTGCGGTACCAATCGTATGCTGTACCGGCTAAGCAGCCGACGAAGACTCTAGTAAGAAGAGCATCGCTTGGCTGGAGCTGGACAGTCATTACCTCAAAATGGTTAATGAACTGACTCGGAGAAGTGCTGCCATCAAACAACGTGATCGTGGGAATCTTGTACTTTAGAGGGAATGAGACTTCCTTCCATTCAACCGGATAAGGTTGTTTGATCCCCAGCCTCTGTAGACCATCTTTCTTTTTGAAGGCCTCGAACTGAGTACGCAGAAGTTTTATAGCCTCATTGGCATCTCCTGAGGATGGAGAAGTAATGGGCTGGCTTACCGTGTTAGGAGGAGGAACAACATGGTAAGCACTATCTCTAGCCCCTGAATGACTGGGTATAACTTGAATAGGTATTGAGGCGACTTGATGAGACGGTACCCCCAGACCCGCATTGACAGGCACCGATGATGCTATAATTTTGAGATTTACAGCAGATGCAGGCGGTGATATTGTATGTTGAGCTACAATAATGGCATGCATATTTGTGATCATTTCAACCATGGTCTTCAATTTGTCTTCCAGTGCGTCTATTCGTTGCTCTTGACTTGCCGAACTAGAAGCATCTAGATCTTCAGTAACAACATAAGCTGACACTTCTCTAGATACAGTAGAAGACACTGTCTGGTCAGAGCTTTCGCTATATGCATCATAATCAGAGAAAGAATCATCCCCTGAGTGAGAAATGGAGAAATGACCAGAGGGATCTTAGAGAAGATTCCTATGACCAACTGTGTCTCAACTTCGAGATCGGGTGTGTCGGAATACTCCTTCAGAAGATTCATAGAGTAAATCTAGATATCGTTGACTGGGCTTGCGGGGCTTGCAGTGCTTTGAACACTTCTTACCTCCAGTGTCTCGAGAAGCCATATTTACAGAGGCATAGAGCACCTTGTCTTCGTCTTCTGACATTGGTTCAGAAGTTAAACGATCGAAGATAGATCGTTTTGTCGTCTGGAAACAACACTTGATAACCACCTTGTGATTATAATGGCGTTCCAGTGGCTGGATTGGAGGTGTTGAAGTGTTGTCCCGCTTCTGCTTGAGGTGTTCCCGAAGATCAGGGATATATTCTTTGACGATATTCGGAACATGATTCTGATTCTTCAGATGCTTTGTCCCATGAGTATACAGAGAAGTACTCAACTCGTTGGCATAGGTGTCAGGATTTTTTCTTCTGGAAGTTTGCTTCTGATGCAAGTTCGCCTTCGGCATTGGTTGCTTGCGTTTATTGAGATAAGTTCGTAAATCGGCAAATTCACCCCCAGGGGCCTCCGTCTGAGACACTAGCAATTTCCCCTGCTTTGAACGGGATATCCGAAGAGTTGGGAGATCTTGGAAGTGTGCTACTTGAGTAGGTAAGATGCCTCTCTGATCAATATTCTTTTCTTTAGCAAGGAGAGAAGAACTCTTGTTTGAGAGAGTTTTTGTATTGTTTGGTGCCGAGGCACGTTCAGATGGATCTTCCGAGGTAAAAACCAGAGATGACTGGGAGAAGACCAAAGGGCCTTTTCCTTTATTTTGTGAAGAAGGGTTGGCCAAAGAGCGTTTCCCTCTGTTGTTTTCCAGGGTTTGGACTACGGAAGATTGAAAAAAGACCAAAGGGTCTTTCCATTTGTTCAGAGACGGAGGAAGAATAGTCAAAAGACTACCCTCTGTGGGTTACGCCAGTGCAATAGGAGGTTTGAAAGGGGGGTAGAGCCTTTCCCTTTGTTATTAGAAGAGGGAAGAATAGTCAAAGGACTATCCCCTTTGGGTTGCGCTGGAACAAAAGAGGCAACAACTTGCCCTCTGGAGGAGATAAAAGATGGCTCCTTGGCCATAGAACCAGCAGGGGGTGCAACCTGTGCTCTAGAAGAAGCAATAAGTGAAGCCTTGGCTATAGAGGGCTTAAGTTGCACTCTGGTTGAAGAGGTAGTGGATTGCGCAGGAGGGAAGGAAGCCGCCAACTGCGCCAGAGGGAGAAGAGTCCTGGACTTTGCCATAGCAACATAAGTCGTAGATTGCGCTGTGGCAAGAGAAGTAGCATGCTGCGCCTGGACCATAGGAGCTTTGGATTGCGTTTTGGCAGGAAGGGTGGTCGATTGCGCAAGGACAGAAGTGGCCATTGGTCCCCTGTCAGAAAAGCCAGTAGGCTGCACAGAGGACTTCGGGGTCCACACTGAATGGACCTTGTTCTTGACAGAGGTCACAGTGCGACGAGTAGCCCCAGAGTTGATCATCGCTTCGTAGGCAATCTGGTTGACCTTCACAACCAGTGTCTTCTGTGTCTTTCCGATAGACGCAATGTCACATTGAGTTGTCACTTCCTCGTCGAAGGAGAAAGTCGTCCCCATCAGAGTCGCCATTTTGTTTGCAAAAACAAAAAAGTTTATTTACAAACTTTGAAAGAAGATTACAAATGAATTCTGGAAAAGTACAACTTTAGGAATCCGATCAGAAGACGATCGCTTTATTCCTTGGACTATGTGAACTTTGAAGACTTTAGCCTCTGAAGAATGTAGCAGCACTTGGACATGAACTCCTGATCTCTTGATTATGATCTGTCCCCTTTGATAAAGGATGTGAAACTCTATTTATAGAGTTCTGAAAATAACTATTTTGTAGTTATTCTGGACTGCGCACATTGGATTGCACCAGTATTGGACTGCGCAGGCTACAAGTTGTGCCGGCCTTCGTGCAGTTATTCGATCGTGGGCTAACTGTATTTAGACATGTAGCATCGTTTGATTAAGATGCGCTTGGTCGTGTACAGAGCAGCTGCTACGTGTCGAACAATTGATGGCATGTGCACCACGTAACAAATGTTAGTTATCTTCAAAAAAATCGATGGATCGTGCCAAGGAAAAACTGTCATCGCATTGCGCTGGAGACGAGACTTGGTCAAACTGCGCTGAAGAGTATCTGGCAGACCGCGCTCAGGTTGGACTAGCAGACTACGCTGGACTGTACAGCTGTTCTCGAGCGCCGTGTTGCACGGGATACAAACGGATTCCTCGTCTTTCGTGCTGTCAGTTGTCAGGAGATTTGATATTTATTGTCAGGTAATCATAAAAATGCCACATCAGATTTGGGTGCTGGCTGCTGATGGTGCTGTCCATGTGTGCGCAATCAATGTGTGTGCAATCGAACAAATGCTGTGCAGTTTGATTTCTGTATATTTGATTTGTGGGTGCAACTTGATTTTTAGGTTCTACAGTTCAGGCGAAGGATTACAACCCCGGTCCTTGTTTGGTTTAAGAATTGTAACCTGGCTTCCGGAATAGTTCCTCGTCCTCTCATCATTTATTGCCATATTTATATTTCTTGTCTTCTTGTTATTTATTCTTATTTATGTTCTGACATGCTAGTTTTAGTTCTTAAGTGAAGCCTCCTTTGTGGCACTTGCTCTTTATGGGGTCTGACCCAGCTGGTTTTGTATAGCCAGATTTCGGAGCAGCACCCGAGGATCTTCCAGCCTTCCAGCCAGATGGTGAACACTAGACGTAACCTTGGCAACAAGTGGGTTTCATTTTGCTCTCCCACTCTATTATAAATTATTCTCTTGAGGCGTTTAGCCGCCGAGCAAGTGCTAGCTCGTGTTGAATACTTATATTTATTGTCTTCCTAAGGGCTGTAACATGATTGACAAATCCTAGGGTTGATCATGTATGACTGAAACTCTTGCTAGTCTTCGTATTTTGTACGACTAGCTTCATAATCATCTGTATATAAAATGTATGGGATATCTTACTATTCAATATCTGATGGTCTAACATCTAGTAACTATTATTACTTGTTTGATATTGAGACACTAGGCTTGTTCTTGACCATAAGAGACTGGTGGCTTATAGATAAACCCTCATACATCTAGACAGACGTGACCGTATATCGAGGTGGATTACACTTCTATATATGTAGCTGGTTGTGTCTGCCTCCTCTCTCCAGTATTCTGGTTCTGGGGCGTGATAAGTATGCAAGAAGAAATTCGATTGAGAATTAAAGTACCTTACAGTCGGTCTGACAGAACATGGTCCCTGTTTGGATGGTGTCAACGGTTACGACAATGCTCCGGTGGTCGCACGACGGCATGCAGAGGTCGGGTGACCGCTGGGTCATCGAGGGTGACCCTGAGTTGACTACGAGGGATTGGCAAGGTGTTCTCCATAGGTTTTCCAAAAGGAACCGTCAAACCCAGTTTATATTTTACAAGCCAATTTTTAGAGGAATTTCTGGTAGGATTAGGTTTGGATTTAATTTTTAATCAGTTGAGAATCTAGTTGGGATTAGGTTAAAAATATTTGTAGAGATTTGGGTTCAATTTGAATGATTTCAAATTATTTTAAATCTTTTTTATCAACAGAGTTCTCTATTAGGCTCAAGCGAAGGCTTAAGCGCGCGCCAGTTTTTGGGTTTACTCAACTCGCGATATTTTGCCAATCTCGCAAGATATTCCCGTTTATTTATTTATTTATTTATTATATGTTTTGAATTTTTTTTACCTTTATTCATATATAAATATATATATTCCGTGTTTATTGGTCTTATTAATCCAAAAATCTACAAATATTCTACAAATGTTATCATATTTCCCAAATAACATATCAGTGTATTAGCAATACATTAATGGTATATATAACAATTATTTATAAAATTACTTATTAACCATTAAAATAAAATTATATATATACATACACACACCACATATATCTACATGGACATCTTTGAACGCACTACATATCTACATGGGTTTGGGTTTGGTTCGGGCCAAGTTTGGCTAGTTTAGTACAACCGGATCTCCTAAAAAAAATTAATAGTTAATTAATTATGCTATTTATACGGGTTAAGCCATAACTTTGACTTATTCTCAGAAAAGGGACATAGATATGGCTATGTCATCCCTACCATGGCTAATATGCTAGTCAAAGCACACGACAACACTAGCCTTGCCAAAATTTCTACTTGTCATACACCTCAAAACTTAACCATGACTAAGGCTATATACTAATAATAAATATTTGATAAAAATATTTAAAAAGTAAAAAAAAACTATTTAAGTTAAATAGATAATAAAAAATTAAAAATTTTGGGGTTTACAATTAGTATTGTAGGTGATCTTATATACTTTCTCGAACGATCAGATGCTGGTGTTTTGATACGTCGGTATCTTGGGGTATTGGGCCCGACCGGACAGGGACAAAAGGGTAGATCAGACGCTAGCGTTAGTTGGCTACGGAGTAACTTTATGTATCTTGATCATACACCTAACGGCCTGATAGTCGTCGATGAAAATCGAGTATAAAATTTTATTCTTTATTTCAGATTAAAAATGAATATTATATTTGACTCAATAAAGATTTAATTAATATTTCATATTGTTTGTTGCACAAGAGCATATTTAGTTGCTTTATGTTGTTCAGTTCTTTTTTCCAAATGGACATGGCTGCAAAGTAAGTGTTCGTCATCTACCTTTTTTAAAAATTTGAAACAACGTACTCGTCATGCATGAGGAGCAACAGTATTGGCATTTTTTGTATACCTGCTTGAGAAAGTTTGTTAAAACAACGTCAGATACCTGTCATATAAATCTGACTGGATGCATGCTTCTATTACATATATTTTATAATGTTATTACATTATTCTAATATCATATACTTGTAAACAACTATGATTAGATGCATGTACAATGACCTTAGCTATGATCCTATGAATATTTTTCTACTGGTAGACCAGTTACCAAAATTAGTCGTAAAACTGGTCTATTTTGGTGGATAAGCGATAGATGATTGATGAAGTGGACCAGACACACTACAAATATCAGGTTGCCCCCATTTATCGGTCACAATTTGACTCGCTATAACATACAAAGGTAAATAAATGTTATATTTCTATTTATTTAAAATAAAGTTGTGTCATTCTTATTTACGCAGAAATTTTGGAAAAGGTTACATGGATGCCATATGTGTTAGTCCCGGGGCTTGATCAAAGATGGTAGACTCAATGTCGAGATCAGAGGTTCAAACAAACGTTCTCCTTCTGATTATTCTCGAGATCCAATAGGAACACTATAATATGAATCTGATTACAAAAGCAACAATAATCAGAAAATAAATCTCACGTTCTTCCTTGCAATCGTATTTGCTGACGGGCAAAACTGAGTTCGAAAAATAAATCTCATGTTCTTCCTTGCAATTGCAGTTGCAGAAGGACATAACTTCAGATGAAGGAGAAGAAAGAAGAAAGAAGAAGAGGAAAGGTTCTTGCTGGGGTGATTAAGATCACCGTTGCTCAAAGCAAGATTCGCCCTAACACGATCTGCTTTCAGGAACCAGCAAGTTCACGAAGAACTTCTGAACGCTCGTAAGTCAATATTTGAGATTTGAACGGGCTTTCTGGAGTTTACAAACTCCCTTAACTCTCTTCTTGGTGGATCCTTCAAAGGAGTCCAAGGGGCTCTATTTATAGAGTGGAGTTGAGACTTCACTTCTTCTCCTATCCGATGTGGGACTAAAATACCAATACTAAAAAATAGAGTTTGATATTTTAGATCATCCCACAATTAGCATAGAAGTGTGCCAGTCCATGCCTATCCCCCGAACACTCCCGTACATGCACGAGACATCCTGGAGTCCGTGTCCGAGTCCGAGTCCGTACAATAAAAATCAACTTACATCTTTGTTGGAATTAATCCTTTTTTTCTTTTAGGAAAATACTCCCACATGGCACAAACTTGTGCCCCACTACACCTTATGTGCACACCTCAACACAAGAAATGCATTATATTGAGATACTCACCATTTGGTGTAGCCGATGTGGGACTATCTTTCCTAGTCCAAAGGCAAAAACACCAACAATCTCCCATATATCTCAATATATGGGTTGAGCGTTCCCTACAGTGGCTGTCCATCATGCATTAGGAGAGATGTCGCTACGACTTGAATCTTTCTGCATAGGTTAAATAACAACATGATACAAGAATGGACTAAGTCTTGAATTCTGCACCATAACTGTAATTCTTCCTACTCACATAACGACATCAATTGTGCTTCTGGCTGCACATTAAAGGCCTTGTGCCAGCCTGGTTTCAGTGTATAATTTTGGACATCTACATGTTTACCCTCAAGAGACGACATGATATCTCTGTCCATACACTATAGGTGAGTTCTTTATAAAGAGTCATGGCATGAAGCATTGCGCTTCTTTGCGGTGCTACGCCGCTATGACATGGCTTAAAGCCAAGGCTTTACCCCATCTAGGTACCTCATAGTAGTGTCATACTACTATTGTATGAGGTCACAGGCCTCTTTGTAGTGCCAAACTACCCAGCATGAAGCCTTGTACTTCCGTGCGGTGTTACGCCGCTATGACATGGCTCGCAAAGTCGAGGCTTTACCCTACCTGGTACCTCTTCGTGGTGTCATGCCACTGTAACATGAGGACATTGTCCTCTTTTTTCTGCTGTCTACCTCTTTTTATTACGATTATTATACAGCATTAGGCTACCTGCCTATTTGCGGTGCTACTCCGCTGTGACTTGGCTTGCAAAGCCGAGGTATTACCCCTACCTGGGAACCTCATGGTGAAATCAGCTCACTGTGGCATGGAGTTATACTCCTTGTAGTGCTTCAATATCGTGGTTCCAGTAAAGCACTCCAGGCATTCACTCTGCCTGAGAACACATTAAGGCATTTAAGCCAACCTTCCCACATGATCCGTTTTCCGCAGAAAACAACAGTAGACAACAGTGGTTGTAGGTCCGTAACCTCTCCATGCCACAGAGGACAAGTACCCACCGTTCCTGATATTCTTCTGGTTAATAGTCCTCCCTTGAACCAAAAGCTAGACGCCTAGTACATTTTTCTTTGAACTAATAGCGTAAAACTTTATGGTAGAAATGTAATAACACAATATCTGAATGCCTTCAAGCCCATTTTATAAGCTGTGTCATCGACCAGCTGGCGCTTGAAGCCCTTGGTGAACGGATGCGCCAGGTTCTCCTGACTCTGAACATCAATCACTGCAATAACACCCCTCTTGATGAGATCATGTACTGCCATGTGCTTCAACCACACAGTCCTCTTCTTCCCGTTGAAGAGGTTATTTGATGCCACCGCCGCAGTCATCTGGTTGTCGCAGTATATCGGTATCCCCGGTATTTAAGCCCCAACAACTAGAAGATCATACATAAGCTCCCGAAGCTATTCTGCTTCCTCCTCTACGGTATCAAGTGCAAAGAACTCCGATCTCATGGATGACCGTGAGAGCATAGTCTGCTTCTTCAATTTTCACGATATAGCAGCTCCACCCATTATAAAAATGTATCCACCTGTGGACCTCTCGCTCTCCACTTTTGAGCACCACCTGGCATCACTGAAGCCTTCCACTACCGGCAGATCTTCGCTGTAGTGCAGTGCATATGTCTGAGTCTTCTTGAGATATCTCATAACCCGTTTCACAGCTTTCCAGTGCTCAATGCCTGGGTTGCTCATGAAACGACTCAGCATTCCAACAACGAAAGCTATGTCAGGCCTTATGGTAGTAGTAGCATAAATCAAACTCCCGATTACGCTTGTATACTCCAGCTGCCTAATGCTTTCCCTTGAATTAGGCTTCAGTTTCAGATCACACTTGTACGACGTATCTATGAGGACCCTAATTTTTGGAAATTATTATTTTATTTTATTTTATAGTATTTCTAATTATTTGGTTATATTGTATATTTAATTAGGATTTTATATGTACTTTTTGTATCTTTGATTGTTGGAGCACACGACATGCCCATCTCTCGAAACGTCCTTTATGAGTTTTGTAGTAGACAGGATGACCTTTAATTTGATATATCATGTCCCATCCGAATTTGTCCCCTAGCATCCTTTTGACTTCGTGCAACTTCGAGTCAAATTTAGGCAATTAGATTATTTACCATAATTCCATACCTAGCTTCCCATGTGAGTTCGAAACTCGATATAGATCAAAACCATTTGACCCAATATATGATTTTGATCCATTTTGAGTCTATGACATACATGCTAAGGGTGCCACTCAATCGAATTTATATGTGCTATTTAATTGCGAATGGCACAAGAGACTCATTAGTTGACTTTTCGAGTTCGACTTGACTATGAAATATATTTGGACCCTAACCTAGCCAACCCCACTTATAGAGCCATGATAGGTTGCCATGGCTTAGTATAATTATTTTGACATTTATTTTAGGATGTTATACATCCAAATATATTTATATACAATTTTGCATATATATGATTATATTTATAATAGCCTAATATTTTATATAGATATGGCCTTAGTCATGGTTAAGTTCTAAGATGCACAACGACTAGAAATTTTGGTACGGTTAGTGTAGTTGTGTGCTTTGACTAGTATATTAGCCATGCTAGGGAAGACCCGGCCATAGCTATGTCCCAAGTAGTAAAACCAGATAAAATTGTGACTTAACCCCCACCGATGATTTATTATTAGATTATTGACTTTCTAGGAGACCCGGTTGTACCAATTTAGTCCCAACTTGACCCGAACCAAATCTAAATCTAAATATACATGTAGTACTCTCAAATACCTTCATATTGATATACATTTTGTATATATATCTTATTAATATTAATACGTTTTTAATTTTGGAAAGTTTTTATTTATAGGAAGTGTCTACGTGTAATCCTTATTGGCATTAGTTTATATTTGACCCAAAGTCCAATCCAAACCTATATAGGCATGTTGGACATTAATATATATTAATAAACGTATATATTTAATATTTATTCAGATTTAGATTGCATTTATATTTAGAAATCTAACTAGTTCCATATTAGGAAACCCTCCATGCAAATCTTCTTTGTATTTTAATTAAATCTAAATTTAATATTTAAAACTTATATGCTTCTTATCTAATAGCAACACATAGATTTTAAATTAAGCCTCCTTCAATATTGACTATTGATTATAATATTTAAACAAATTATATTCCAAATTTAGCCTTATTGATAATCCTACTACTATCCAAATTATCTTATTCTAACATGTCCATTCTAATCATACTTAAATTAAATAATACATATCTATCTTAATTATATATATATGAATATAAGGGTATCTCATAATTCTTATATCAAAAATCATGCAGACCTTCTCTTTTTTGTCCAAAAATATTCTCCAAATTCGCTAGAAAAGTCAGCCATGTTTTTTATCCGACAAAGCAACTTAGAAGGGCCATATCTCCAAGCTCGGGACTCGAAACGCGTCCCAATTTTTTTTGTTGGAAGCGTATCGAGGTAAGCTTTTCAAAAACATATTTTAATAGAAAGAATTTGTTCTGTAAAAAAATTTGAGTATTAGATTCCCGAAAAATAAACATATTTCGATATTTTCGCAATTCCTGGAGATTTCGTAAACGAAAATGCGATCCGTTTAGTTTTTCGGAAAGCTGATACAAAGATCTATACCATCTCCTAACTAAATAAATCTAATAGGTACAATATTAATTATAATTAGATAATAGACTATTTTTAGTATCCTGAGACGTTTGTTTAGACCTTAGTTCCTCGGCAGCTGTTGTTCCACCTACTTTCCTGTCTGATCTTCGTCACAATAGTGCTCACGACCCAGGCAAGTACACCTTGCCAAATTTTACAGTACTTACATGTTTTTCTATTTCTATTCTTTCTTGCTTGGTTACATATTCCTCTTATTTTATGTTATGGTTACTTTCTAGTTTCACGTGCACGTAGATTTTCACTTTTCTTTCTATACTACTCGTTCTATCTTTTCTATCTTGTTCATGTCTAGTGATAGTACTGATATGCCTGTGCCATATTTTTCCTGACCTGATTGACCTGTACTTGACTTGGACATGACTAGATAGGCTTGACTTCCTAGTACCTTAGGAGAGAATGTTTTATTAGCCGTGGTTATCCTCTATTGTTAGTGCCTCTCCGGGCTACGATAGAGAACCTATTATAGGACTGTTAGTGCCTCCCCGGGCTACGGTTTTAGCCATGATTAATATTACATTCTCATGACATGTCACCATCTGTAGAGTTCCCTTACGTGTCATCTTTTTTTCTACTTGTTATTCCTATTGTTCTTGCATATTATTTACTGTACTGTAGGCATGTATATTATATGTCTTGCTAGTCCTCTGAGGACCTGGTGATCTCTCCAGGTTATAGCCAAGCTGGTAAATACGATGGATGGTTATGTTTTGCGTCTGCAGGATTCAAGTATCGTTGGTTTATGATTTCATTTTATTATTCTCTCGTGCTGCATATTCTTATCTTGATATATTCTGCTTATTAGCCTAGTTTATTAGACTCGTGTTTCCTTTCGAGTCTATTCGGACATGTATGCTAGTGGGCTGCAGACCACGAACCATATTGTTCATTCTTGATATTTCATTATTTATTGTGGATTGAGATTAGTTAGTTGTGGTTTACTGTATTTTACAGCTTATGTATCTATACGAGGCCTATGTACTTCGTATGAATACAGCTGGCATGTCTACGTTCCTAGTCCTACGTATTTTGGGACTGGGGCGTTATAGTATCGATCCCTGGAAGATCCTGATACCCGTAATGAGTGATAGTCTTCTCAACATAATGAGACTGGACACCGCTAGTCCAATGTCTGTTCGGATGATCTTGAGTCCCAAGATAACATCAGCATCCCCCAAGTCCTTCATACTGAACTTCGTCGAGAGGAACTTCTTTGTCTCCGTGACACAGCTTATATCCGTACCTAGGATTAGCATGTCGTCCACGTATAGACAAACGAAGACCCCTCTTCCGTCAGCAAACTTCGTATAGACACAGTTGTTTGTTTTACTGACCCTATAGCCATTTGACCTTAAGACTTTTTCAAACTTCTCATGCCACATTTTGGGAGCTTGCTTTAAACCGTACAGAGATTTCACCAACTTGCAGACTTTGTCTTCAAGACCTTTGACGACAAACCCTTCTAACTGTTGCATGTAGATCTCTTCGGTCAGCTCACTATTTAGGAATACTGTTTTCACATCCATCTGATGTATCACCATATTATGTATTGCTGCGAGAGCAATCAATATTCTGATGGTGGTCATCCGGGCTACTGGAGCATACATATCAAAGTAGTCGATTCCCTGCTTCTTTGAATACCCCTTTGCCACTAGCCTGGCCTTGAACTTGTAAATGGTTCCATCAGCTTTCATCTTCTTCTTGAAAAACCACTTGCATCCGATAGGTTTTGCTCCTTCAGGTAGATCAACCAACACCCAAGTGTTATTGGAGGTGATTGATTCAATTTCATTGTCTATCGCCTCCTTCCAGAAAATAGCATCTCTGGTCTTTATCGCCTCATCATAGGTAAGCGGATCTGCTTTCTCATGATAGGTGATGAAGTCATCTCCGAAGTTCTTCGGCCTCCTCGCTCGCTTCGACGACAGCTCAGCGAGTTCTGGTTTAATCGTTGTTTCCTCAGTAACAACTTTATCTTGGACAACTGGCTCGTTGAAGATCTCAGTCATCTTTGCACCTTCATCATTCTCCGGAATGTCCGTTAGAACGATGTTCTTGAGCCTTGTAAATTGTCTTCACGAGATTCGATGATATGATTTGACTCAATATCAAGAAATCTCCGAGCATCACTCTTTTCAGCATACCCCAAGAAGATCGTCTTTGTAGTCCTAGTCCCCAGCTTCTGAATCTTCAGATCTAGGAGCTTCACATAAGCCAGAGACCCCCATACTCGAATGACATTCAAGTTAGGTCCGACTTTAAACCAGAGTTCATGAGGAGTTACGTCCGAAGTTGCATACGACACTCTATTTAGAATAAAAGTGGTCGTCAATGCAGCTTCTCCCTATTAGCATTTAGGAAGACCCGTTGTTAGCAGCATTGAGTTCATCATTTCTGTCAATATTCTGTTCTTCCTCTCCGCTACCTCGTTAGATTGAGAAGAATACGGAGTAGTAGTCTCATTGATGATTCCATGTTCTTTGCAAAACGATGCGAATTCATGAGACCTATACTCTACATCTCGATCACTTCTGAGTAGTTGTAGATCGGTTTAACGTTCAACTTCAGCCCTGAAGTCTCTGAACTACTCGAATGCTGCATCCTTCTACTTGAGAAGTCATACGAACGTGTACTTCGAGAAATACATCGAACCGGCCTCTGTGGAGAATTGATAAAAGTCACAGATATCTGAGTGTACTAACTCCAGATGATCAGTACTTTAGTTCAATCGTCTGAGCAGCTTCCCAACAGTCTTGTATCTGCACAGACCTTAAACTCCTCCACCTCCTTACCTCCTATATTCCGAAGATAAGGTCCCGGTAGGACAGCTTGAGTCTGCTTCTGTTATAGAACAACTCTCAGTCCACTCAATGAAGTAACTTCATCGCCATCAGTAGAAGTTCGAACATTCCTTCAACATCGAACATCTTTTTGAAGCATGTTCCTCGCCAAGAAATTATCATCTGGCTAGTACGAATGTCCATCTTTCAAGTCTGTATCAGATAACAGACTTTCTGAGATCAGATCGCTAAAATTCTCTGGTACGTACAACACGTATTCTAGTATCCTTGTCGGTGGTTAATAACCACTGTTTCGATCTTCAGAACTTCTGCTAGATATATGTTCACCATCGAGACCTTCGTCATAACATGGCTCTTCCTTGGTGAACAGCTCCTTTAGGAGCACACGTGGTCAGATACACTAGTGTCAGACCACTAGTCAGCTACCACGCTAGATAACTCAACCTGTGCAATAATAGCAACCAAGTTAAGTAATCAAAATAATCAAGTTTAGCTATACCTGCTATTTTGGTTTGGGCTTGGATTTGCATTCACTCATGTAGTGGCCATTCTTGTCACAGTTAAAGCAAGTCATGTGGGACTTGGACTTCTGTTGCTTCAACGAAGGACCGTTCATTTTTAGATTAGTGGAGTCCTTCTTCTTGTGATGAGAAGCCACCTGCTTCCCCTTGAACTCTCTTGTATGCACCAAGTTGGCCTTAACCAGTTGTTTGGATAAATAGTCCATCTTCTGTTGAGATTATATTTCGTCCTCAACGTGGATCTTTTGTAGAAGATCTTCCAAGCTAATGTCCAGCTTCTTCCGATGCATTCTAGCATATAAGTTGCTCCAACCAGCAGGAAGTCTCGAGACTATCCCTCCAACAACGAACTTGTCGACGAAGGACATCTTTTCGTCATCCAACTTCTGGCACAACTTCAGGAATTCCTTCACTTGAGGTAGCATCGCCATTTCGTCTTCGAAGAGCCACTTGTGGTACTTCTCGACGATGAAGATTTTTGACCTGTTCTCATCATCTTCATATAGCTTACCCAAAGAATCCCAGATCTTTTTGGCCTTCACCTTCTTGGAATATGACTCTGCCAGAGAGTCTTCCATAGAATTAAGAATTAGCAGTTTACAGATGCTATTTTCTCTCTTCCATTTGCTCTGCTTGATGAGTGCAGCAGCAATAGCATCGGCAGTTCCTCCTTCTGGAATCGTCGGTTCACCCTCAATCAACACATGGTCTACGTCCACGAGTTGAAGATTAAGGGTGACCTTCCTCTTCCAGATTTGGAAATGTTCTCTGTCGAATTTCTTCCACTTGTTAAAGCTGGTATCGATGAGAAAAGCACGAGAGTTCTCCATCTACAAGGATCTTGCTTTGAGATTGTTAGTCCTGGGGCTTGATCAAAGATGGTAGACTCAATATCAAGATCAGAGGTTCAAACAAACGTTCCCCTTCTGATTATTCTCGAGATCTAACAGGAACACTATAATATGAATCTGATTACAAAAGCAACAATAATCAAAAAATAAATCCTATATTCTTTCTCGCAATCGCAGTTGCTGACGGACATAACTAAGTTTGAAAAATAAATCTCACGTTCTTCCTTGCAATCGCAGTTACAGATGGACAGAACTGAGTTACCACTTAGATGAAGAAAAAGAAAGAAGAAAGAAGAAAGAAGAAAGAAGAAAGAAGAAGAGGAAAGGTTCTTGCTGGGATGATTAAGATCACCATTACTCAAAGCAAGATTTGCCCCAACACGATCTGCTTCCAGGAACCAACAAGTTCACGAAGAACTTCTGGAACGCTCGTATGTCAATATTTGAGACTTGAACGGGCTTCCTGGACTTTACAGACTCCCTTAACTCTCTTCTTGGTGTATCCTTCAAAGGAGGCCAAGGGGCTCTATTTATAGCGTGGAGTTGAGACTTCACCTCTTCTCCTATCCGATGTGGGACTAAAATACCAATACTCAAAAATAGATTTTGATATTTAGATCATCCCACAATTAGCATAGAAGTGTGCCAGTCCACGCCTACCCCCCGAACACTCCCGTGCATGCACGAGACATCATGGAGTCCGTATCCGAGTCCGAGTCCGCATAACAAAAATCAACTTACATCTTTGTTGGAATTAATCATTTTTTCCTTCTAGGAAAATACTCCCATATGGCACAAACTTGTGCCCCACTATACCTCATGTGCACACCTCAACACAAGCAATGCATTATATTGAGATACTCACCATTTGGTGTAGCCGATGTGGGACTATCTTTCCTAGTCCAAAGGCAAAAACACCAACAATATGTTATACGGCTCGATGCCCAGAGGATGGCCTATTTATATAGTCTGCACAAATTTTATATCATATACGACTACCGAACTATGCAGCATCCAGCGGATCGTGTTCTTCGACAATTTTGGGATGGTTCAAATAATTTATAATGATCCACTGGCTAGTAGCTACGTCGTTGCTCAAATGCAAGCTAGAATCCATCATTTGCTTCATGGTTGGGATTCAAAATTCGAGAATTATAGTATTAGAAATATGTCTCGCCAAGTGCAATCACCGAATGATTATAAGTTTCTTTATTTTACTAAATAATTTGTTGCCTTTTGCTGAATTTTTATAATACGTTGAAAGGTTGGGTGACTTTGCTTACAGAAGTTGGTGGGAGCACCGCGTGTATGCAACCGAGATTATAAATTTGAGGAGCTGCAGTTCACTAATAGAGTTGTAGATTATTGTAGCATGCATACAATAATAAACAAACATGCCGATTTAGTAAGTTTTATTTACCAACCTTGTATTTTATTGATTTTTATATAATTTATTTGAATAAATATATCGGTCAACCTATTATATTTCAGGATATAAATGGAAGGAGAAATCAGGAGGAGTTAAAGTTCCATGTAGCTGACGCATATGATGATCGATCTTATGTGATAGATGTCGGCTTGGATAAATCATGATGTTTTGCGTAGCCCAGAGCCACATATGCCTCATGTACATATTCCACCGGATTGTCCATCCAACAATGTTATGCAGAGATGGAGCCGCTATTCCATTAGATATGAGCATGAAAAGGAGGTGCCTTCCTACCATGTTGGAGAGGTGACTTCCTACCAGTCTGGAGAGGGGACTTTCTACCAGTCTGGAAGGAAGTACTTCATACCATACTAGAGAGGGGACTTCCTACCAGTATGAAGAGGGAACTTCATACCATGCTGGAGAGGGGACTGTAAGCCCTATAGATTTTTAGAGTTTTTTATATTTATTTTTACTATTTAATATAGTTATTAATAGATATATTTTTCCACCGTTATATTGATGATTAAATACTCTTTTTTGTAGCTTTGATTATTGGAGCACACGAAATGTCAACCTCTAGAAACATCCTTCATGTATTTTAACCTAGACAAGTATGTATTTACTTTGATATATCATGTCCCACTCAGATATGTTCTCTTGTATTCTATTTTCGTCGCACAACTTTTGGGTCAACTTAGACCAATTTGCTATCTACTGTAAACCTTGACCCAACATCCAATTTAATTTTGGGACTCGACATCGATCCAACCTAAATGATGCAATATATAATTTTGACCTATTTTAGCTTACTATACATATGACAATGGTGTCCCACTAAATTGAGTTCCTATGTGCTACTTATTTTCAAATGGCATATGAGACCCATTTATAGTCTTTTCGGTGTTCAATTCAATTCGAATAATTTTTTGGACCAAAACCTAGCCTACCCAACTTAGTGGAGACAACCTACAGTTGCCTAAATTAATTAGAGATGTATTTGATTGATTTTTGGACATTTAATAGCAGCCTACATGCATTAAACCTATATATCTATGATTCAATCATCCACCTTTCCAAATATGGAAAACCACTAACCCATCTTGCCATATTAGTTGATTGGTTGACCAAATCTCTACCCAATCAATCCAAACCTCCTCTATATTAATCCTAACTTATATGAGGCCAAAACCTTATATATTAAACTCCTAAAAATAGACACCCCTACTCCCCACCTTGCAAATCCTGAAACTGCATTCAGCTTTGGCCGTCGGAGACACCATGTGGCGTAACGACAGTTTTGACCCCTTTCTGACATTCTCTGATGCTCCATGAATATTCATTGCGAAGCTAACTCGACCCTCTACAATCCTATTAAACCCTTGCATGTCCACAACCCCTCCTAGTATACCAAAATTGTCCTACAAGTCAACCAATTCTAGCAGCACAATTTTGTGCGAACCAGAATGGTTGGTAATCTTCTTCGATGGGTTTATCTACCTTTTCTCATCTATTTCTCCTGAAACCAAAAATAATAGATAGCCCTATGTGTCTATTTTGATTTCTAATTGCTAACTCATACCGTTCCACTCATTTTGGTCGTGGCGTCTGTTGCACCAAGTTGGTCCAGATTTGAACAATTTTGGTGTGATGACCTTTTTGACGATTTTTGAACCCATTTGATCTCAAAATCATTGGTAATGTCTCTAACATCACTTTCAATCATCTAGTAGTATTCCTTGTTCATATTTGCAAGTATTTTATGTGTTTATGGCATCGTTTTCATAATACTAGTTTTTTGGACACCGAAAAGACTACCGTAATCTGACTACTTGTTCTCTAAACTTTATAAGAGTTTAACATGATTTAAATTTGATTAATTGAGATAAAAAATTATTTTTTCTCTAATTTATTTTGATTATTTTAGAATATATATTTTTTTATATTTTTTTTGTCGATTCGCTTTCCAAATTGGAACCCCGCATGACATAGTTGTGTGGTCATTTTGGACTTATTTTTTCCTAAAATATTTATATATATTTATATTCAAAATTAATGTTTATTTTTCTAGAAATAAAATTATATATTTTGGGGGTTTAAATATTATTTTTCTAAAATAACATGGTGCCATATATAGTAGCATTGATGGTTAAGTGTTATTTATGGTTGTTGACTAGTTCTACCTATATATAGTATGTGATATTTTTTTATGTAATTTTAAAATAAATTCCTATTATTTTTCAAATAACTTAAATTTATTTTAGAATTTAAATATATTACTTTTATATTTATTTGGTTTCGATTTAATTGACAAGTTGGCCTATCAAGCCAATAAGTTGATATACCTAGTTAAAGCATTTTTTTATAAGTAAATATTATTATTAAATATTTTTAAGGAATATTACAGAATTTACAATTACTATTTTTACTTCATACAAATACTACTTTTGTATAATAGCATGATTACATGTGTATGTGGAATAGCTAGAATATGTGTATATCTACTTGTTTTATAGATATGTTTTAAATGATTTTTCAGATAATAACATAATTACATGGTTGCATTAAATTTAGATAATTTTTCAGAAATATTTATATCATTTTTCACAATTTAAAGTGAATATTTTTATATTGTGAAGTATTATTTTTATGTTGGCATGACACTTCATGTAGAGCGTATATATATAGTTGTAAACTAGTTAATTAGTATATATAATAGACTCTATAAATAGTATGTATATTTATGGTAGATATGTTATCTTAGAGTTTGTATTTATTTTAGTTTATTTATATTTTAGGAGTTCGTGATCATTTGACTACAGTTGGAGCCGAATTGTGATTTACTTTGCTTCCGAAGTTCCAGACAAGATACCTTGCCATCAATTATTTTGTTTAAATATTTATGTCTGTTCTTCTTTTCTGTTGGTAGTAGTTATAGTGGTGTATGTTCGAGTATGGCTTGGGCGATATCGATGATATCGGTACGATAGGGGGGGTGTACGTGACTTAGTTGTGTAGAAGATATTTTCTAAAAGTTGTGTAACTTTCATGCCATGACACGTAGCACTACATGACACTGTGAGTAGGGGTTCATTATGATGGCCCGAGCTTCTGTATTCGGCAAGCTACCGGTGCACACAGTTCTTGTGTCGGTGCATGTAGAATTTATATTGTGTCTAGTTTAGTGACCCGTATTAAGATATGGGTTGTTCGAGTCATGGATATGATTTGTACCATTCATGGGCGGGGAAGACTACTAGTAGGTGTATGGGATAGCCCCTTTAGACTGCGTAATCTCTGGAGGAGACTACGGAGTCATGAGCCTCATAGTTTTATAGTTGCCTATTTGGCTCGTAGCTTATAGTTCATAGCATCAGCTCGTAATCTGACACCGACCTGTGATTAGGTGCTATATGCTTATACCTACCCATACGCCCAACGTCGTTTTCAACATGCATTCATATAGTACGGTGAGATGTTGTACTTATCCCTAACCATAGCATGGGACAATGTCTTTATCACAGAATAGTGGACCATACCTTGTCCTTGTTTGGTTATGGGTTTCGTTCACTGTTTCGACAATAAGATAGTGTACCGTGTGGTGGTTCAGGATATTCATTCAGTTAGTATTATGACATAGGATATGTCTTATCGCGGAATAGTATACCATCTCTTGTTCTTGTTTGGTTGTAGGGATGTTTCGCTACTTTGATGATGGGATACTAGACCATGTTATGATCCAAGCTATTTATTTCATGTTTATGTTTATTCAATTCATATTATGACATGTTCCTTCTACATCTTGTTACGTCCATCTGAGAACCTAATGAACTCTCCAGGTTATTGTGGAGCACTTATAATAGATAGATGGATGGTATGTTTGCATCTTCATGCTTCAGTTACTGTTTGTAGTATTATTTCATCATTCTTCCTTGTCTATATATTTCTTATTATCATATACTTCGCTTATTAACCTATATTTGCAAATTTATTTTTATTCTCGAGTTTGCTCGAACATGTGTATTATATGGCGGTCAACTATATTATATATCGTTCATTCTTGCTTTATTTAGTAATATTTGGATCGAGATATAGCTGAAAAGCATAGGTTTAGTACACTTCTTCAGCTTAGTACATCTAGCGTAAGTCCATTAAATTGAAAACTTATTCTAGATCGTATTAGCTGGCATACTTGCGTTCCTAGTCCTATGGATTTTGGGATTAGGACGTGACATATCTTTGTTGTGGTCCATGCAGGTCGAGATTAAATCGTTTTGGTTACGTTACTGTATCGAACTAGCCTGCAATAGGATAGTGTATTAGAATATCAATCCACAACTGCTTGGTATCTACTATCACCTTTGAACCTCATATTTATAATCGAACATATCTCTCTTGAACTCCTTGTATTGAATTCTCGTCCTTTCCTATCTCGAAAAGACAAACATTTGTGCTTGATGAACTATTTCAATTATAACGAGTTATAGAAGTAAGATTGATAGAATATTTTAGGGAGCGATTGTCTACAGACATGTAGGGTAGAGGTAGGCGCATATACTAGATGGACAAAGTAGGTATGAGTGGTATTCTTCTACTGTAGAAATTATTACTTAGAGAACATAGGAATCCATGTTTGATAGGACTAGGTAAATAGCTAAGGTGGATAGAATTTTATACATATTTCCCTAAGATAGAAGTTAGAATAGAGTACATTTTGGGATTTAACCCTAACGAGAGACCCTAAGATCTCTAGACTAATCTATACTACCCTTTGCCTAAGATAGAACATTGAATAGAAGTACTAGAAGGATTTTTATCGAGCGCTTATATCATAATGATAGGTGACCTAGAAGTATTAAATAGAGTATGAAGATTTGAGTTAGGCTAGATGACTATATCTATATATGGTGATACTAGCCTTGAAACTATCTGTAAAAGACCAGGACTAGAAGATTGACCAATAGGTGTATGTATCTGTTCAGCTTAGCCTCATTGCCTTATAGATAGGTAAAAAATTGTTTGTTGTACCTGTAAGAATTGTATAGCCTGTTGATATTTAGAAGGATTGGAGTAGTAAATTCCTTCTAACTTGATGAAGGCCTAGCCTGTATAGGAATAGTATTGAGTTAGTAATAATATTTCTTATAGTGTCATTGATCAAATTGCATCATGATGGTACTTATGACTCCTTAGAAAGCCTTGATTTTATCCGCAATACCCAAGTTTTATATCCTTCTAGGTAACTGTACCGTACTAGAACATGTCACTAGTAGGATCATGACCTTGACCTCGTTGATTAAGTTATGATGCTTATAGAACTAAGGGTACCTAATTTCTTGGTAGGTTATGTGAACTTAGAATCTCATTAGTAGTAGCGTCCTCTACAAATCGTGTTTGATTAGTTTCTTTTATATCATATTTTATGTTTTAATTTTAAGGATAGCATAGAAAACCAATCAGACGGCCAAAAGTACATCTGTAGCAGAGGGTCGCCTTGTACCAAACAAAGGAGCTATTGACTTGTCATTTTTGCGGCAAGAAGGGATATATTCAGAAGGATTGCAAAAAGAAGTTAGGACGGTGCCATTAATTATTTATTATTATTATTACTATATGTTGTTATATTATGATATGCCTAATTTCGAGGACAAAATTTTCTAAGGTGGGTAGGTTGTAAACCTCTTTAAGAATTATTTTTATTTACTTTTAATATTTTAATTAATATAGTTATTAATATATATATTTTTTACTATTATTTTGATGATTAAATACTCTTTTTTATAGTTTTGATTTTTGGAGAACACGAAATACCAATCTCTAGAAACGTCATTTATGTGTTTTGACCTAGACAAGTTTATCTTCATTTTAATATATCATGTCCCACTCAAAAATGTTCTCTTGTGTTCTATTTTTGTTGCAAAACTTTCGGATCAACTTAGACCAACTTGCTATCTACCATAAACCTTTACCTAACTTCCAACTTAATTTCGAACTTGACATCGATCCAACCTAATGATAACCTATTTTGAGTCTACTACACACATGCCAATGGTGTCATACTCAATTGAGTTTCCATGTGATACTTATTTTTAAATGACACATGAGACCCATTTATAGTCATTTCGGTGTTCAATTCAATTCAAATAATTGTTTGGACCAAAACCTGGCCTACCCAACTTAGTGGAGCCTATCTATGTAATATCCAACATCATACGGTGTATTACACTGAGTCGATTGAGGTAATACGAAATAAGTTTGATTCGAAGAGGTATAATTTCAATTCTAAGAAGTATTGATTGAGTTGGTTTCAATGTGCAGATATCAAGCGGAGTCCCTTGTAACGAGTCGAAGCATGGGTGATAGACCGAATCAGTAGATGAGTGCGATGGAGCATAAAGTGCTTATACGCTTACCTCAGACGAGATGATCGTACAACGATGATAAGGTGTTGGATCGCATCAGCTCGACAGAGCGATGGACAGATTGGCTTAAGATGGGCGGGTTCAGACCCTTCTCCCTACTCCTTGATGCCTAATAAAATATACGCTAGAATACTAGTGTTGCTATCTAGTTGGTGAGCATAGCTCGAATCGAGTAAAGGTCTTGGTGTGTGTCGAACATTCAGATAAAATATTAAACAATCAACAATTAAGGTGACGTACATCAAATACACGAGTCGCGGTAGGACATTGGTGGTAGAACATTGGAAGGCAAACTGAGATGTGCATAATATGTGCAACTCAAAAAAATATTGAACAGTAGGCATAGAACATAGAAAATATGGCATTGAGCGTGCATTCGTGCACAAAGACAATGTGAATGAGTTAGTAAGCGAATTGGACAAGTTGTGGCGCAACACCATAAAACTGTTGGAATATTGAAGGATATGCTTCGCACTTAAAACATGAAATTATGGCAGAATTGTCACGGAACAGCTAATATACAAATAACTTGAGAACAGTCGGTCGAGTAGATGTTGCATATTGGAGCGTTGTGCATCAATATGGATGTATTGGGGCATAGTGCCGTTGGAACTTGAAATGAATATTGAGCTGAGACGAATGCTATATTGAGAACTTGAGATTGGTTGGAATGATATAACTTGCTTGCTTTTGTGCGTTGCATGGTCAATGGACTGGGATAACCTGTTCCCGGGTGTTGTTTCCTTCGAACGAGTTATGGCCGGGGCACTAGGTTTGTTCGGCCTAGGAGAGAATTATGTTTGGTATTTGTGGTACAGTTTATTAGGATGAATTATGATCGGCCACTGATGTGATAAGCTACAATACTAGTAAGTTCAGGGTCCTTCGGATACTGGGCTAGCAATCCGTACGGGGAGCGATCGTCGGCTTACATGTTGAGATACCAGACCATTACGGCACGGACCATCATGACCTTTCGTATAGATAGGGCCGGTGGGGTGAGATTAAAAATGGGTGCAGGCATAGGCCCTACCACTCTTATGATTGTGATTGTGTTGAGTTGGTGGTATGAATGGCTATCGGCATACAAGCTTGGAAAATCGAGACTGAGATGTATATGATCACTATATTTATGAATATCATATAGTTAACAATATCTGTAGCATGGAGATGGAATTGGACACATTTATGCTTCAGTGTTACTTGTAGCATGCTTTCCTTCTTTGAATCTTGCCATGAAACTGATCCTAAGCCTAAATAGAAAGATAACCAATAAAATCTGCATGCTTTACTAAATTACTTAGTATTTGTTTATGCGAGTTGGTCTTGATCGGTGCGACGAGAGGATAAGTACTGGTCCTCCACAAGATTGTTTGCAGGTTCAGGAAATGGTTTTGCTCATGGCGAAGCTTCGCTTGGACGTGTTGAGGTATGGAGTTCCTGTAGCCCCTCTTCTCAAAATTTTTATAATTTATTTTTATTTATTTATTTGAATTAAATGGTGATTTTTAGAGTTTTTATAAATAATTATTTAGTTAATTATTACGGTGGATGATTTTAACCATGGTTAAGTTTTGGAGTACAAGGTGACTAAAAATTGTGGCACGGATAGTGCCATGGCATGCTTCGACTAGGGTATTAGTCCTGATAGGGAAGGCCGAGCCATAGTGAAGTCCTAACTAGGAAAACCATGCCAAGTTGCGACTTAGCCCTTACCGAAGAATTATTATTTATTAATTATATTATTGAGTCTAGGGAAACCAGTTATACCATCTTAGCCCGGACTGGACACGAACTGAGCCCAAGCCCATGTAGTCATACGGCACGTCCAATGACATTCGTGTTGATGGAATGTGGTGTGAGGGTGTGGAAATTCGTTTTTAATAATTTAATAAATATTTCCTAGTATTCGTAATTTAAATATTATAAATATTATTATTAGTGTTACTCAGTGACTTTTGTATAATAGGTCCTCGTATATTTTGGAATTTTTAGACTGTACATATTGGTATATACACCTTTATCTGGTTTATTAAATTTTGTTGGTATTATTATTATTATTATTATTATTGTTATTATTATTTTATTATCAAGGTTATTACTATATAATATTATTATTATTATTATTGGTGATATTACAATTGTCTAATAAACGTTATATATATATATATATATATATATATATATATATATATATATATATATATATATATATATATATATATATATTCGTAATTATATTAATAGGCCCTATAATGGAATATATTGGGATTTTATTTAAATTTTTGGAGAGTATTATATAAGTACAAATAGGAATGTATGGATAAATAAATATAGTATATAGATAAAAATATATATATATAGGGATTAATAAATATATACATATTGATAAATATATATATGTATAAATGGAAGAGAAGCAATGGCAAGCCCACGAGCAGCCCATCCCCGGGGCCCAGCCACCCAACCCAGCCGTGCTCCCCAGGAGCTCGGGCCCGACCGCAGCATCCAATATATACTGAACGTATATATAGAGAGCCGAGAAAGGAAGAAAGGACACGCGAACCCAAAACCATAACGGTGCCTCCCCAACGCCCCTGACGGCCACCAAGCGCCCCGCGCATGTGCCAGCACTGCCGTGGGCGGTCGTCGGCCGACGACGGAGTCGCCACAGGCCAGTGAAGCCGCACACGACTGCAACTACAATGACAGAACAGGGCATTGCTCTACAGCAGGTACGTACCTTTACCGCCTCATTTCTTGGTACACAGTTAATAATTTTCGATTATGTAACCTGCTATGTAGAGCCTGCACGACACCCTAGATGAACCAACAGGTACTTTCCAGCAAGATCGACCCATCAAATCGGTAAATCAACTCGAAAAACCCGAAAACCAATGTTTCCTGACAGTTGGAAAACAGTCCCTAACCCTAGTTTGGAAGGGAGATTTTGAGGAAATCACTTAGGATTTTTGAAAACCAATTAGAAACAGTAATAGTTAACTTATACGGGACTAAAACGCTTCTCGCAAAATTATTTTCTTGCTATCGGACATAAAGTTATTGGAACTCAAAATCCCAGAAAAACCTGTCTTCGAAAAACTAAAATTTAGAAAAAAACCCTCCGATACGACGTGCGTCTCGCCAATCCGGGCGACGTGGTCACGAACCAAAAGCATCGAAAGGTGTGTAACGGCTTCGTGGTCGTGTGGGCTTTGACGGAATTCAAATTGGTCGTGTGTGCGCGACGAATTTGATCCGTATCCGTCGAAATTCACCGTATCGACCTCTGTGCAAATTTCTCAATTACTTTGCGCACACTAGTCAGATCGAGACAAAACTTACGCCAGCAGAACTGTATCATTTTTCTGGTCCTGTATGCCAACTTCGGTCCAATTCTGAGACAGTTGAATCAGACGTCGTTTTGCGGGCCCTACGGTCCAACTCAACGTGCAATTTTGTGCACAGCCTGCCGGAATCCAACTTAGGACATACGATTGGGTTCGTATCGAAAAACTGGATCCGTAGACATGTAGTTTGGCGACTTTAGAGACCGTTGACTCTGGCACATTTTTCGGTGCAAAGCGGGTCCAATGGCGGATACCGTTTTGGCCAAAAATTACCGTTTTGCCCCTGTGTCCAGAATTGAACTTAAGGATAGGCGATCCTAGCTATTTTGACTATTCTAAGAACAATGGTAATGTTTATTTCAGCTTTCGGGGATTGTTGTATGGGTTTTGACTATTGTGGCATACTGAGTGGCTCAGATTATCGGTTTCACCAGCACAGTACCACAAGCGAGTACAGTTTATTGTCTGTATTTTGATATTGATGTTTACTATATTTCATTGATTAGCCATTGGTTATGTAATTTTATATTCTATTATAAATTGTGAGTCGGGAATGTGAAGTACCAACGATGTGTGATCTGACCTTAGACATTGTAGATAGTGTAGACAGTGATTTATTATTACAAAGTAGACAGTGTAGACAGTAATTTATTATTGCAATTAGACAGTGTAAACAGTGATTTATTATTTCAAAGTAGACCATGTTTCTTTATTGCATTATTTGCTGTAGACAGTGTAACTTTAGACAGTGTAGACAGTGTAACTTTAGACAGTGTAGATAGTGTCGTGTAATTGTCCCGAGACCGATCACATATCAAAGGTACTTCTACAATTGGGAAGGTATTTTGTTTATTTATTTGCTATTGATTTTTCGTCTTTACTGTTTATTTTCAAAACTCATGATTGATGTCTAACCTTTATTTTATAGTCATTTTTTTATTTGAAATTGTATTCAATGAATTGTGCTCGTTCTATTCCTGACTGAAAACCAATATTTTTCAGGTTAGCCATAGATTTACTTAGCATGGGAGATACGGGGATACTTGCAGCCAGAAGGCTAGAGACTAGCTAGATCGTTGAGTTGTAGTCATTCTATAATTATACAAGTTTATATTTTCTGCAAATGTAAAACTTGTGATTATTATAAATTAAATTAATTTTGTGAATGAGCATTATTTGTGATTCTGATCTTCATGGCCGTGACAGCATTCTACCGCCGACACTACGGCATAGGCTGGATTGGACACATCTCGTATCCATTTTTTTAAAAAAAATGGGTGCCGGTCATGATAGTTCCTTAGCGTATTCGAGACATATGACCGCACTGGGTTCGACATACAATATGAAGATGTTTCGACCGAAAGTTATTGGATGTGCAATAAAAGACATGATATATGAAACAAGATATTTTGTGAGCTAGAGAGATCATGAATGTTGTAAGCCAATTGGCATATTGAGTTGAGCTATCCAAGACTTTATAATCTGCTTCATTATCAATAAAAAGATTCTTATTATATATTTTGTTTCCTTCCGCTACGAATGTTATCAATTTGAGATAAACACTATGTGAACTTGCCATCCTGCCTTGCATGAGCATAACTCCAAGCTCGTACAACATCACATCCCAAGCGAGGACGATTGATACAGGTGAAATCTAGCGAGGACGAGCAATTTTTCAAGTCAGGGCATGACATAGGGTTGCCAAAATCAACTGGAGATATATTTAATTAATTTTTGGACATTTAATAGCAGCCCACATGCATTAAACCCATGCATCTTTGACTCAATCTTTCACCTTTCCAAATATGGAAATCCACTAACCCACATTGCCATATTAATTGATTGGTTGATCAAATCTCCACCAAATCAAACAAAACCTCCTCTATACTAATCCTAACTTATATGAGGTCAAAAATTTATATATTAAACTCCTAAAAATAGAAACCCTACTTCCACCTTGCAAATCCTAAAACTGCATTCTGCCTTGGCCGTCAGAGACACCTTGTTGCGTAACGGAAGTTTCGACCCCTTTGCGACCTTCCGTGACGCTCTACGAATATTTTTGGTGAATCTAACAAGACCCTCTATAATCCTATAAAACCCTCACACATCCAAAACCCCTTCTAGTATACCAAAATAGTCCTACAAGTCATCTAATTCTAGCAGCACAATTTTATACGAACCAAGAGGTTGGTCATCTTCTCCTATGAATTTTATCTACTTTTTCTCATCTATTTCTCCTAAAACTAAAACTAACATATATCCCTATGTGTCTAATTTGATTTCCAATTTCTAGTTCACGCCGTTCCACTCGGTTTGACCGTGGCGTCCGTTGTACTAAAGTTGGTCCAAATTTGGCCAATTTCGGTACGAGAATCTTTTTGACGACTGTTGAACCCATTTGATCTCGAAACAATCATTGATAATGTTTCTAACATCACTTTTAATCTTTTAGTAATGCTCATTATTCATATTTGTAATTATTTCACGCGATTATGACGTCATTTCCATGATACTAGTTTTTTGGACTCCAAAAAGTCTTCCGTAACCCGACTACTTGATCTCTAAACTTCATAAGAGTTTAATATAATTTAAATATGATTAATTAAGATGAAGAATCATACTTTATCTAAATTATTATGATTATTTCTAGAATATATATTTTTTTATATTTTTATGTCGACTTGTTTTTCAAATTGGAACCCCGTATGGCATAGTTGTGTGATTTTTAAACTAGTTTGTGTTGGACTTATTTTTTCCTAAAATATTTATATATAAAATACATCCAAAAAATAATATTTATTTTTCCATAAATAAAAGTATATTTTTTGGATTTAAATATTATATTTTTCTAAAATAATATGGTGTCATATATAGTAGCATTGATGGTATATATGGTTAAGTGTTATTTATGGTTGTTGACTAGTTGTACCAATATATAGTATGTGATCATTTTTGTGTAATTTTGACATCAACTCCTATTATTTCTTAAATTACTTAGATTTATTTTATAATTAAAATATATTAGTTTTATATTTATTTGGTTTCGATTTAATTGACAAGTTGGCCTATCAAGCTAATAAGTTGATATACTTAGTCAAAGTATATTTTCTATAAATAGCGTGATTGATTATTATTATTAAATATTTTTAAGAAATATTTTATAATTTATAATTACTATTTTTAGTTCATACAAATACTACTTTTATCTAATACGATGATTACATGTGTATGTAGAATAGTCAGAATATGTAAATATTTACTTGTTTCATAAATATGTATATATATGATGGTTGCATTAAATTTAGATAATTTTCCAAAAATATTTATATTATTATTTCATAAAAATTTTATATTATGAAGTATTATTTTTATTTTGGCATGATACTTCATGTAGAGGGCATATATATGTAGTTGTAAACTAGTTAGCAAGTATATGTAATATGTATATTTATGGTAGATATGTTATCTTAAAACTAATATTTATTTTAGCTTATTTATATTTTATGAGTTTGTGATCATTCCACTACAGTTGGAGCTGGACCGTAATTTTCTTTGCTTCCGAAGTTGCAGGCAAAATACCTTGCCATCAATTGTTCTGTTTAAATATTTATGTCTGTTCTTCTTTTCTGTTGGTAGTAGTTATAGTGGTGTATGTCCGGGTATGACTTAGGCGATATCGATGATGGCATCAATGTGATGGGGGGGTGTGTGTGTGACATAGTTATGTAAAAGACGTTTTCCAAAAGTTGTATAACTTCTACGCCATAACAGGTATCATTGCACGACCCTACTGTTCGCCATCGAAAATGTGACAAGGTCTTTTTGATTGATAAACCTTGGTATTTCAATTACAAACAGAACAATATACAATGTAGGACTTAGACGTAGTCCTAGGAGTACACTTTTGTTTTTAATCTGGGAACTGTATCGGTGGAGCGAGTGGTAATGTATTAACTCCGTTGACGATCTGACGACGATCTTGAACTCTCTAAAGGTCTGGGTTGCTCTAGATGTAGGAGCATTTTGAGGAGAAAGAGACGTTAAGTGTCTCACTTCTCGTTTCTATCTGTAGATATGATCTTCCTTTTTTGTGCCTGTATGGATGAAGGAATGGTCCTTCTATTTATAGACAACAAACTGGTCTACTCATGTACGCATAAGTAGGATGCGCCTGTACATGGGAATGCCACGTGGATGATACTGTGGGGCACATAGACGATGCGCCCTGAGTCGGAGCTGAATCTGCTAAACTACTCTGTTGGGCTGCGGTGGAGTTGACACATGGCAGTTGCGAAGATTCGTCTGTTACTGAGATTTTGGGTGGTTAGCACCCATTCTTGAGCAGAACTGAGTCAAAAGACACGTGGCACATGTCTATGGCTCAAAGATCTTGAATTTTGTGGAAGGAATGATCTGTCAGGAAGCGCCTAGGATCTGGCGCATTGAGCGACTCGATCTATAATTTTTAGTGATCACAGACAAGTCTGGGCGCATGGTTTCTGAGGCAGATGCAAAGCTTTGGGTGCATGGCTATGGAGGCACATGTAGAGACTTAGCTTCTGTCTTTTGGGATCAGGAGTAAGTCGGGGGCGCATAGTTTTTGAGGCACATGCTAATTTTTTGGTGCATGGCAGTAGAGGCGCATGCAAGTAAACGGTCGACCACGTGGCAAGGACAGCTGTAGCCGAAAAAATGTAATAATGAAGATGACGTTGGCGGCTCTTCGTTTTCTGCAGAAAGCTATCAACTGTTCAATTTTCTGGAAGCGTACTGCCGACTCTATCACATAGCATTTAAATGCTTGATGAGTGACGAGTTGAAGTGGGTGCATAAGTTTGTGTCCCATTAGGTGCATCGGTATGGAGCGCATGGTGCTAATGGTGCATCTGCCGTATGGCGCATCCTTATTGGCTCGTCTGTTGAGTTCTTCGAGGCGTTAATGGCTGTTTTGACTTGGTTGAATACGAAGAGGTAGATTCATCGTTATAAATGCAAATTCATTCCACAGAATACGAGGAGACTGTCACTTGGCACATGGGTGAGGGTTGCCCCGGCCTATAAATAGCTTTGTGAAGAGTTTTGTTTTTCATTTCACTTAGCTTTCACTCATGGAGACGAACTCGATCGGTCCCCTGCCTTGGCGAGTTGACGATGAACTCCTTCCGAAGACGAAGATGAGTCGAGTTAGTTTTTTCACCATCGACCCTGTGAAAGTTCCTGTTGCATCCAAATATCGGGATCGTCGCATCCTGACATAGGCTCAAGGTGCCTGTTACATCCAAATATCGGGGCAGTCGTTCCCCAATTTTTGTTATGCTGGAAGAGCCGCAGGTCGGGACTATCGTACCCCGATTTGGTTAGGCTAGAAGAGCCACTCCTCCTGCAAGAGTGCCCGCATGCTGACGAGGAAGTGATTCGCTATGACTATGCACGAGGATGCGCATACACTGAGATGCTAGAATAATGCGCCTGGCTATACCACTTTAGTGATGCGCCTGGCTTTAGCAATTGAGTAATACGCCTGACTGTACGATAAAGTAAAGCGCCTGGCTGTAGCACTGCGCCTGACTGTATCTTTTAGGATTTTATTTCTCTTTTGTAAAAGAATTCTCCTTTGTAAAAGACATGTAATAGACTTTCATATGAAATAAAAGCCCCATTTATATGTCTCTACTTCTTTGTTTTTTTGTTGTGCCAAGTATTCTATTCCTGGCGCATGTTGACTTCTGACGCATGAGAGTTAGGGCACATAGGAGTTCTGGCCTTAGACGCGCCGGAAATTCCATGCTTCTACAAGACCCCTTCAAAGTTTTCAAAACTTTCTGCCAAGTTTTGGAATACTTTGAACAAGAAGCATGGGTTGTCGTTGTTATGGGTGCATGTCCTCGTCTGGGCGCATGGCTCTTCTGGGCGTATGACCGCTTCGCGTATTGTTGTAGGGGTGTATGTTCTTCTCGATTTTATGCAAGAAGATAACGCCTCCAATTTTGGAAGATTAATGATAATTTTTTTGGAAGATATACAGCTGTCAGTTTCACGAGACCCGAAGAGTTTTTGCTGATGTTAGCTTTTATCGGTTCACGAGCGTGGCTAATGCCTATAAATAGGCGTCTGTGAGAGAGAGAGAGAGTCTTCTACTTTTGTTTTCTTTTTCTGCTTCTTCCTCTAGAGTCTTCAAAAACCCTAGCTTCTTTAGAAAGATGGCTCCCAAGACTCCTCAGTGCGGTGCTGGCCGAGGAAGGGGCAAGGACAAGGAGCCCGTGGAGGTCGACGTGGAGGATGCTCCCGTTGTCACAACGGTGCCCGCCGGCATTAGGCCGGTAGTGATCGGTGGTTGATCCTTCACTTCGTTGCAACACTGTTGGGGCACATAGGTGTGACTAAAATGAGTCGCATCCCCATTGACACGCCTAGGCTTCCCATTGCTGATGTGCATGGACTTTGTCCTGGTGATGCACCGAAGCTCCTTCTGCTGACGTGTATGGACCTAGGTCCTGATGTTGCGCCAAAGCTTCCTCTGCTGACGTGCATGGACTTAAGTCCTGATGATGCGCCGAAGCTCCATTTGCTGATGCGCATGGACTTAGGTGCTGATGATGCGCCAAAGCTCCCTTTACTGGAGTGCATAGACTAATGTCCTAGTAATGTGCCGAAGCTCCACTTCAAATGCGCCCGGGCCTCGGTCCTGTGTGTTCGCCTTTGATGAGGTTTTATCTGTGCGTATGGATTTCGACCCAGTTGATGCGCCAGATTTGTTGATGCGCCTCAGATGCTTGTTTTGAGCTTCTAAGTCTTTTTACTAACTTTTCTTTGACTCTGTTGCAGTATCCATACCGAAGACGGAGGCTCCCGTAAAGGAAGAGATACTGCCTTCTCTCGTCAAACAAGAGCCGATGACCATTAAGGAGGAGGTGTTAACAAAGGTTGAGTACAAGGAAGAACCGATGACAATATGGAAAGAGATTGCTTCCAAGGTTGACTTTAAGGAGGAGCCACCGTCAGAGAGTAGTAGCATCGGGCTGACCCTCCTGTCCCTACAGAAGACCTCAACCAGATTGAGCCTTCATATATAAAGTGGCTGAGGGAGTGGTACATGCCTCAACGCAACTATGATCCCTGGATTCGTAGGTTGCCTTGCAATCTCCATTTTCGGGAATATGAATAAAGTTAATATCCTATTTTGTCTTAGTATTTTTGTCTGTCTTTAGTTTTTCTTTGAGACCCGAAGATGCAGTTTTTGCTTTTTTTATGTCGATGTAATCATTTACTTTCTGCTTAAATGAAGAGAACCTTTTGCTTTGTTCATTCTTGCGATGAATCTTGCAATCTTTTGGTGGACCTTTTATCTCTCGTGCACCTTGGTTTCTAGGTACAGATAATAAGTTGAGAATGGGGAAAACCGATATATTTACTCAGAGGTAGTATGGACGTGATAAATACGGGTTAATGGTAGAGCTTTCCTACTTAGAAGTAATATAGACGTGGTAGGAGTGAACTCTGTAGGGATGTATAGAACAACTAAGAGGTGATATGGACGTGGATGTTCTATGATCAATGTATAACAACGCAGGGGTGGTTGCATGGGATGTTTACTCAGAGGTAATGTGGACGTGGTAAACATAGAAATGAGCACGATCTTATGTAGTGTAAGGTTCTACTTTGTGGGGTGTAGAGAAGCAACTCAGAGGTGATTTGGACATGGTTGTTCTCCTACTGAGGATGCAACGGAACAACTGGGTTCCAAGAGCATATGATTGTCAAAGGAGGGGTGCGAATTTGGTTTGTCAAGTTCATAAATTTTTTCATTGGGGAGAGGAAAGTATATTCTAAAGGATGTCAGTAGTAGTACTTCTTTAGAAACTTGTCGTTGATGGGCATCATGAACAAGTCCCTATTAGGTTGAGCGAGGCGGTAAGCATCGTTTGAGTATACCGTCTCTATGATGAAAGGTCCTTCCCATTTGGGTTCGAACATTCCCGGTGTCTTGTGAGTCATCACCATCGGTCTCCTGACTGCCAGAACCAGGTCGCCTACTTGGAAAGTTCTCTGTTTGACTTCTGTTGAAAGCCTGTGAAATGCGGGCTTTATAAAGTTCGATGCGCTGTTGAGACAAGAGGCGTTTTTCATCGAGCACTTCCAACTCTTGCAGATGGCGACATTGATTATCTTCTTCTGTCAGCTAGTTCATGATCGCTACTCGAAGTGAGGGTATCTGGATCTCTAGAGGCAGTACTGCTTCGCTTTCATAGACCAACGAGAATGGTGTGTTACCCGTCGAAGTCCGTACCGTCATACAATAGGCCCAAAGGCATTCACCGAGCTTTTTGTCCCAATCATGCTTGTTGGATGACACGACCTTTTTGAGTAGCTTGACGATGGTTTTATTAAAAGCTTCAGCCAATCCGTTTGCTGCCGAATTGTAGGCGGTTGATGCCACATTCTGAATGCGATTCTTGTTGCAGAATCTGCTGAATGCATAGTTGATGAATTGTGGACCGTTGTCATGGATGATCCTCTGGGGTACCCCAAAATGGTAGACGACATGATGCTTGATGAAGCTGATCACCTTTGAGCTTTTCACCTCTGTCAGTGGTACTACTTCTGCCCATTTAGAAAAGTAGTCGGTGATTGATAGGACGAAGTTGATGGAACTGGGGATTCCCAGGACTCTCCCTTTGGTGTGCGTATTGATCGATAGAAAGTTAAACAGATCTAATACGTGTTCTAACCCTTCATAGGCGGAAACTAGGGTTACGAATTATACCTGCGGCGGAAAGGAGACAAGTAATTCCTGGCAATCTCGAGCGGACAACCCCAAGATCTTCTGTACGTATTCCTTTATCGAGTTAGACGTCGCGTGGGCGACGATCTCCCAACCTTTTCTTCTCCTTGGCAGCCCTCTCTTTCTCTCCTTACGTGAATCACGAATTTAGAGAAATTTTAAGATTTCTGATCAGTAATCTGGCGGCCAGAGAATAGAGGATATATATAGGCTACGGTAGGGACCATGAGGAGAAATTAGGGTTAGGCCTCCTAACAGATCTGGATATCCCTTGTTCAGCCCGAACACACAATCCAGGCCCATTAACAATAGCTCGATCCACTAATGAGCTATTGTTGCACTACCTCCCTAATCCCAAATTATGTTTGTGGGCTCCTTTTATTATATGCTTGTTTGGCTCCCCAGGTTAAGATATCGTATGTCCGTCAATCAAATTAAGTTACTAACAACTATATTGATTCGACATCTTTTATCCTTAAGTAGTACCGCTCAACTTTATTTGTCATGTCGAATATAATCCACTTGTAGGGTTTATATGACAATCCTTATGAGCTCTTTAAGGGGACATCATCAACCCGATGTAGTAGGACATGTATTCCATTTATAATCAACAGCCCATCATACATACAATGTTATTACCCAATTCATAGAGGTTATTGATCCATAATGAATCTTACTCTTTTATGAGTCAAAGTAATGCATACTGCATATACATGTCCATTATTATATCTGGAATAAGAGCACAAGCATCCATAATAAAAGAGGTATTTGTTCTCTTATGTAGTTGTAGGTCCTAAAAAATCAAGTTGCACCCTTCAACAAAGTCATAAAAATCAAGAAAAACAGCTTTCAAGTGAACTGCACAGACATCAGATTGCGCATCATCCAGCTGGCGCAGACTGGATTGCACACACTTTCAAGTACGCAGGCTGATGTGGCAATGTCATCATTACCTGACACAATCAAATCTTCTGACAACTGACAGCACAAAGAACGAGGAGACTGTTCGTTTATTGCGCCACACAGCGCTCGAGGACAACTGTAAATACATCGCAATTTGTTTGCAGCACAACCCAACTCAGCGCGGTCCATTCTAGGGCAATCCAAAGTCAGCGCAATTCATGTGGCGCACTTCATCATGACAACTGAAAAAAGCACACGTGGCATTCATGCCATCAATTGCTCGTTACGTGGTAACCGTCTGCACACGATCATGCATATTTTAATCAAATGATGCCATGTGTCCAAGACAGTTGGCCCACGACCAGACAACTGCCTGCGCAGTCTGATGCTGCGCAATCTAGTGCCTGCGCAATCCAACTTGCGCCATTCAGAATAACTAAAAGTTAGTTATTTCCAGAACTCTATAAATAGAGTTTCAAGTCTTCATTCAAGGGGATCAGACATAAAGTTCAGAAATATTAGAGAGTTCAGGAGTTCTTGCCCAAGTGCTGCTGCATTCTTTCGAGGCTTTTGCCTTCAAATTCAGAGCCTATCGTCTTCAGAGTTCACATCGTCCAAGGGATAAAGCAATCGTCTTCTAGATTGGATTCCTATAGTTGTACTTTCCCAGAATTCTTGTAATCTTTTTACAAAGTTTGTTGAAATAAAGTTCATACTTTTGTTTTTACAAACAAAATGGCGACTCTGCTGGGGACGACTTTCTCCTCCAATGAGGAAGTGACAACTCAATGTGACGTTGCGTCTATCGGAAAGACGCAGAAGACGCTGGTTGTTAAGGTCAACCAGACAGCCTATGAAGCCCTGATCAACTCCAGGACCACTCCTCGCACTGCAACAACTTCTGCCATAAGCAAAGTACGTCGAGTGTGGGTCCCAAAGACTGCTGCACAGTCTGTTGATTCTGTCCCTAAGACTGCTGCGCAGTCTAAGATCTCTATCACCAAGACTGTTGCACAGTCTAAAGTCTCTGTTGTTGCACAATCTGCCTCTGCCACTCATGCGCAGTCTACTGTGGTCAGCGCACAACCTACATCATATGCTGCTCTGTCAAAGTACAAGACTCCTGTTCCACTGGCGCAGTTGGCTGCTACTCTGCCTGCACAGTCCACTACTCCAGCAACCAGAGTGCAACTCAAACACTCTGGCAACAAGGCTCCTACTGCGCAAACCACTCTGGTTGAGGCCAGAAGACATTCTGCCAAGACTCCTCATGCACAATCTGCCAGTGCGCCATCAACCCATGCGCAAACTACGTATGCGCCATCCAGGAGAGACAGCCCTTTAGCTAATCTCTCCTCTTCTCATAATAAGGATAAAAGCTCTGCTCCTCTCCAGCACCCTGTTACTCCTGCACAATCTACTGGGGGTAGTCTTTTGGCTATTCCTCCTCTCCAGAACAAAGGAAAAGACCCTTTGGTCTTTTCTCAAACTTCCTCGTCCCATGACTTGGAAGACAACAGAGGAAAATGCTCTTTAGCTAACCCTTCTTTCCAAAACAAAGGAAAAGGCCCTTTGGTCTTTTTTTAGCCTTCCTCGGTTTTTACCGTTGAAGATCAATCTGAATGTGCTCCAGCACCAGTCAGTACAAGGACCCTTTCTCACAAGGATTCTCCTTCTCTCATTGCCAAAGGGAAGTGTACTGATCAGAGAGGTATTCTGCCTACTCCGGTAGCAGAGTTCCAAGATCTCCCAACCCTCAAAATCTCCCATTCAAGACAGGGAAAATTGCTGGTGTCTCAAACAGAAACCCCTGGGGGTGAGTTTGCTGATCTAAGAACTTATCTCAACAGGCCAACTTCGGTGAAACGTAAACAGCCAATGCCGAAGACCAATCAGCATCAGAAGCAAACTTCCAGGATCAAGAATTCGGACACCTATGCCAATGAAATGAGCACTTTCCTGTAAACTCAAGGGACAAAACATTTAAAGAATCGGAACCATGTTCCGAATGTTATCAAAGAACATATCCCTCGAACTTTTGTTCGTCCCGTTGCTGTTCCCGATCTCCGAGAACACCTCAAGCAAAAATGGGACAACACCTCAACATCCCCAGTACAACCACTTGGACACCATTGCAATCACAAAGTGGTCATCAAGTGTTGTTGCCAGACAACAAGACGATCTGCCTTCGATCGTCTGAACTTTCCTAACTCTGAACCTATGTCGGAAGATGAAGATGAGGTTTTTTACGCTTCCGTCAACATGACTTCCAGAGACACTGGGGATAGGATGTGCTCCAAGCACGGGAAGCCTCGCAAGCCAAGCCAGCGGTATTTGGATTTACCTCAAGAATCCTCTGAAGGAGTATTCCAACATACCCGATCCCGAAGCCGAGACACAATCAGTTAAAGGAATCTTCAAGATCCTTCCGAACGTCTCCTTCCTTCTCACTCAGGAGATGATTCTATCTCCGACTATGATGCATACAGTGAAAGCTCAGAACAGACAGTGTCCTCCACTCTACCCAAAGAAGTGACAGCTTATGTTGTCAATAAAGATCTAGACACTTCCACTTCAGCTAGTCAAGAACAGAGAATAGCTGCACTAGAAGATAAGCTCAAGACCATGGCGAAAATGGTCGTAAGTATGCATTCTATCATTGTGGCCCAGCATACGGTCCCACCGATCGTACCTCCTGTAAATCCTGAAATTATAGCATCGTCGGTGCCTGTTAATGCAGGGCTGGGGGTAGCGTCTCTTCCACTACCTCATGTACAAATCCAACCTACACCCAGTCAATCAGGTGCTGGGGGTAGTGCTTATCATGCTGTTCCTCCTCCTAACACCGTGGTTCAGCCTGCTCCTTCTACATCAGTGGAAGATGCCAATGAAGCAGTCAAGCTCTTGCGAACTCAGTTCGAAGCTTTCAAGGAGAAAGACAACTTGCAAAGATTGGGGATCAAGCAACCTTACCCAGTTGAATGGAAGGAAGTTCTATTTCCTCCGAAGTACAAGATCCCAACCATCTCGCTGTTTGATGGCAGCACATCTCCCAGTCAGTTCATTAACCACTTTGAGGTTATGACTGTCCAACTTCAACCAAATGACGCTCATCTTACCAGAGTATTCGTCGGCTGTTTAGCCGGCGTAGCATACGATTGGTATAAAAGCTTGTCCGATGGTTGTATCACCTCCTTCTCTGGCTTAAAGCAAATCTTCTTGGAACGATTTTACGAGGGGATCAATGACATGACTATGTCAGCCCTCAATAAAATCAAACAAAGGCACAATGAAACTGCTGAGAGCTTCATTGAAAGATTCTGCCAGGAAGCTTTAAAAATGCCTCCTGGAACTCCGGCTGCTGTCACCATAGACACTTGCAAGGCAAATCTGTTGCCTATCATCAGCATGTGGACGGGGTCTACTCAGTTCCAAGATTGGCCATCCTTCATTGTCAACGCTAAGGCAGCTGAAGTTAGCGCCGATAAATTCAAGCAGTTAGGGGTACAGATGTCTAACCCCGACCGGGATGAACATCAAACATCAGGTAGTGGCAATCGCCAGAATAACCGCAAAGCAAAAGAAATTTTGAACATCAATTTGAACAAGAATAAAGAATCTCTGGCGGTTATCGTAGCTCCCCCTACGTCTACTTTTACTCCTTCTGCACCTCCACTAAGGAAACCTCGTCCTAAAGTAGAATATTCCTTTGATGAGAATGACACTGCTAGCATCTTTGATTGCTTGATCAAAAGCAATAAAATCCAACTTCCAGATCCCAAGAAGCCCGATGAAGTCGGTAAGACTGATCATCCCAAGTACTGTGTCTATCACAGGTTTATCGGACATCCCACTCGAGCATGTTATGTGCTCAAAGGCAAAATTCAGGAGCTGGTCAACGCTGGTGTTGTCACTTTGCAGCAAGACAAGAAGACTGTTACTGCAAACATGGTATCAATTCAGTTCGGTGACTTCCCGCCTCAGATGGTGCAGCATGGCGTCATCCATATTCCCAAAGCTACTCTTGAGATCGAAAATCTCCCTCCTCCATGAAGTGAAGGTCTCGTCCCCTTGTCTCTTGACAATGGCGAGATTATGTGGATTCATCCGGATCTTGCTTCAGAATTCGAACTTTCTTCTTCCTCCAAGAAGAAAGACCGCTCCAAGGGCAAGACAAAGACTTACAATATGGTGTCTTTTGACCCCATAATTGATGAAGAAATCCTGCTAGGCACCAGATCAGGGAAAGCCTATCTAAAGGATTACCCCGAAGCTCAAGAGAATCCTGCTTCTTCCTCTGAGCCTGCTCTAGTGCAGCCTACTTCTGCTGAGGACACTCCTTCTGTATCCTCACCAGTTATAGTACCTATTCCTCCCAAGCCGACGGTAGATGACAAGGGCAAACAACAAGTCCGCTTCGATAAACCTTTAAAGAAGTTATCTCCTTCTGGACTTGAAAAGCCTTACAATTTTAATATCCTGGCTCAGCTAGCCAATACACTGGCCCGGCTGTCAATCTTCGAGCTCTTGCGCCTCTCTAAAGAGACTCGAGAAACTCTGAGTGAGGCTCTCATGCAAGCTGAAACCTGTTTAGCCCTTCTGAAGAAGCCAAAAGTAGAGCCAGTCCCTTGCCTCTATTGTCATAGCGTGTTGGAGTTAATTCCAAACATAACTTTCACACATGATGACATGTTGATAGAAGACAACAGGCACGATCGTCCTCTCTACTATACAGGATACGTCGACTCGATGAAAGTCAATCGTATTCTGATAGATCTAGGGTCTGCTCTCAGCATTATGCCGAAGACAATATTGGATGCGCTGAAAATCCCAATGCATAGTCTTTCCAGTACAATCACCACCATCCTTGGGTTCAATCAGGGAAGGAGTGAGCCTCTGGACAAGATTCGCCTAAAACTCCAAATAGACAATCTTCGCACAAAGGTTATCTTTTACATCATTGACAATCATGGTTGTTCCTACAATACTTTGCTGGAAAGACCATTTCTGCACGAGCATAACATTGTTCCTTCGACTCTCCATCAATATTTTAAATATGTTGATGACAATGGAGAGGTACAAAAGGTGGTTGCTGATCTCTATCCTTTCAAAGGCATCGAAGCATGCTGCAATGATGCACGTATGTACAAGGACGAATTCATGAAGGTCGTCCTGTCTCTGGATACTGAAGAAGAGCAAGAAACAGTGCCTAATCACACCCTCATCATTTCTGTCAAAGGGCGTGTTTCTCGTCCTCAATCTTCCAAGCCACTGGCTATCCACTTGCCAGTCCAGAAGCAATCAATTGATGATCAAGATCAAAGGGAGCTCACCTCTTCTGAGCCACTTGTTATCGACTTACGTCGTAACAAGGAAAAAAAGGTAGCTCACCTCTTCTGAGCCACTTGTTATAGATCTATCTCATAATAAGGAGAAAAGGGAGCTCACCTCCTCTGAGCCGCTTGTTATCGACCTCCATCGTAACAAAGCCAATCCTCCTCCACGTTCTTCTTCTCCCCCTCTTGTAATCAATCTGACCAAGCCTGCTAAGGCTAAAGGTCCCGCTGTAAATACAAATGTACAAATTAATACAAAAGTATCTACTTTCCAGTATACTGATGTCATTTATCATGTTAAATGCTATTTGGATATGTTAGATAGCTTTCAGTCATTTACAATGGGAGTTGTGTAATCTCTTCAAACTGAAGTTTTATTTGAACACCCAAAGGATTCATATCGTATTGTTCCCGCTTGTAAGAAAGGCGAGAGTCCAATACTTTTTAGTAAAGGACCAGAACAACAATTCAGCTATACGGATGATAGCAAATTAACGACATGGGGCATCTTCAACTCCGTCGTTATAGTCAACAATCAAAAGACATCATCTGAAAGATGGGTTATGACTTCAAGAGCGGCCTCAATTACGGTAAGGGTAGAAAAACTCCTATCTGTACGGCTGTTCCGAAAGGAAAGTCAGAGATGTACTACAGCAGGACCAAAAGAGGTCTCGGATATGCTTCACCTCCAGTATTATCCCCAGCAGGCTCTGAATCCGATAGTGAGGAGCGTTCTAACTCTTCTGATTCCAGATCATAGGATTCTGACACCAGCATCGGTCAAGTCCATCGATTGACTGTGTCTTCTAACATGGTCTCCGTTGAACTTCCAGAAGGTTATGACGAGGATATTGAAGAAAATTCTGAAACAGATCCTTGGGCTCAACGAATGGATACCCAGTGGGAACTCTGATTCGAACAAAGGGAACCGCCTACCGAAGATCAATTGGTTCAAATTAATGTAGGAGAGAGCGGGTCACCTCGTCCAATATTCATCAGCAAGAACCTTCCAGAGGCAGATAAACAAGAATTAACTCTTCTGATTAAAGAATACATTGATGTCTTTGCCTGGAGCTATGAAGACATGCCAGGACTAGATCCCAAAGTTGCTACTCACAAACTGAACATCCTGCCGAATGCAAAATCGGTCAAACAACAACAACGGTGCTTCAAGCCAGAAATGATAGATGCGATCAATGATAAGGTCAAGAAGCTCATTGCTTGTGGCTTTATTCGAGAAGAACAGCACCCTGATTGGGTAGCTAATGTTGTCCCAGTTCTAAAGAAAACTGGCAAAGTTCGAGTCTGCATCGACTTCCGGGATCTTAATGAAGCATGTCCAAAAAATGAATTTCCTCTCCCTATCACGGACGTCATGATCGACAACACTTGTGGGTTCGAAAGAATATCTTTCATGGACGGATTCTTCGGATATAATCAGATTCGGATGAATCCTGAAGATGAAAAGCATACTTCTTTCCGCACTCCTCGCGGAGTCTACTGCTATACTGTAATGCCATTTGGTGTCAAGAATGCTGGTGCAACATACCAACAAGCTATGAGTACAATATTTCGAGATCATCTGCGTAAGACTGTCGAATGCTACGTTGACGACATCGCTGTCAAAAGCCGTCTAAAGGAAGATCACATCCAAGACTTGAGAACTATCTTCAATCTCATGTGCCAACATCAACTCAAAATGAATCCCACCAAGTTATTCTTGGGTGTCTCTAGTGGCAAATTTCTCGGCTTCGTCATTACCTCTAAGGGTATACATGTGGATCCCGAGAAGAACAAAGCCATTCAAGAGATGCGTCCTCCACGCAACCTAAAAGAGCTACGAGGATTCCAAGGTCGACTTGCGTATATCAGGAGATTCATTTCGAATCTGTCTAGACGCTGCAGACCATTTACTCAGCTAATGAAGAAGGGTGTATCTTTTATTTGGACCGAAGAATGTCAACGAGCATTTGATAACATTAAGCGGTATCTCATGGACCCACCAGTCTTAGTGCCACCAATTTTTGGCATACCATTCTTAATGTATGTCCGTGGTATGGACCATTCATTGGGTGCTTTACTTGCCCAAAAGAACAAAGAAGGCCACGAACAAGCCATCTACTATCTCAGTCGTACTATGATTGGTGCTGAACACCATTATAGTCCGGTCAAAAACGAGTGCCTAGCTCTTATGTTCGTTGTTCAAAAGACTCGGTATTACATCATTGGCCAAACTATTCATGTCATATCCCGAGTTAACCCTCTTCGGGTACTCATGAAGAAGCCCAGCACACTCAACTCTCGGTTGGCTACATGGGCCATTCTGCTAGCCCAATATGACATGGTATATATTCCACAAAAGTCTGTCAAAGGTCAAGCACTGGCGGATTTCTTAGCAGCTCATCCTGTGTCAGAAACATCCAAAATCTATGATGAAATTCTGGACGAGACATTGGAAGCAAATATGGTCTCCGAAGAATTTTCTACTTGGCGTCTATTCTTTGACGGAGCCTCCAGAATCGGACCCAATGGTGCCATTGTAGCAAGAGTCGGAGTCATTCTTGTCTCTCCAGACGGATCAACTATCCAAAGAGCCTACTCTCTAGATGAACCATGCTCCAACAACGTAGCAGAATACAATGCTCTACTGATAGGTCTTCAATTAGCCAAGCAATTGAATGTCGAGTATCTTGAAGTCTATGGCGACTCTAAGTTGGTTGTTAATCAGGTTAGAGGAACCTATGAAATTCCTCATCAAGATCTAGTGCCTTACTTTGAAACGGCAATATACATGGCTACATCATTCAAAACCTTCTTCATTGAATATGTACGCCGAGCTTGCAATACTGAGGCAGATGCTTTGGCCAATCTTGCAGCAGTCCTAGCCATCCCTATCAAAAGACAGCAGGTGGTGGTCGTCTCTAATCGGGTATTGTTCTGCGTCAAAAATAATCATAATATTGAGTTCAGTAGTCTTACTGAAGTCAATGTTATCAGTGAAGATTGGAGAGCTTCTTTCATCGACTTCGTAGTTTATGACATACTCCCTGAAGATCCCAAGGAGGCTACGAGTATTCGTCGGCGGTCTCTCCGATTCTATTACAATCTGACCACTAAGACTCTTTATCGGTAGACTTATGACGGCCTACTCATGTGCTGTCTTGCTGGTGATGAAGTAAAGCAAGTATTGCGAGAAGCTCACGACGGTGTCTGCGGAGCACATCAACCCGGTCCTAAACTACAGGATCGTACTCGACGTATGGGTTACTATTGGCCTTCTATGGTATCAGATGCCATTGAATGTGCAAGGAAATGTCGAGCTTGTCAAATCCATACAGATTTTATTCATCAAACTTCAGAATTGCTGCATCTGACGGCTGCTTCATGGCCTTTTGAAGCTTGGGGCATGGACATTATAGGTCCTATCAATCCTCCTTCTTCTAGAGGACATCGGTTCATACTAGCAATAATTGACTACTTCTCTAAATAGGCTGAAGCTATACCTCTGGCTGAAGTCAAGACCAGCAGTGTCATTAACTTCATCAAACACCATGTCATCTATCGATTTGGTGTACATCGAAGAATCATCCATGACAACAAACCATAATTCATCAGCCAGAAGTTTACGAGATTCTGTGATGATCATCGGATTGATAATATCGCTTCGACAGCCTACAATCCTGCTGCTAATGGCTTAGCTGAAGCTTTCAATAAAACCATTATCAAGCTCCTCAAGAAGTTTGTATCTACTAACAAACGAAATTGGAGTGAAAAGCTTGGTGAATGTCTTTGGGCCTATCGAACTACGGTCCGTAATCCCACAGGCTTTAGACCTTTCTCTCTGGTGTACGGTTGTGAAGCAGTTCTTCCTCTGGAACTTCAAATTCCTTCTTTAAGGATTGCCATTGCTAATGAACTCACTACAGAGAACAACGATCTTCTTCGACTTCAAGAATTAGAAGCGCTCGATGAAAAGCGGCTATTAGCTCAACAGCATATTGAGTTGTATCAAGCCCGTATCTCGAAGACTTTCAACCGCAAAGTTAAAGTCAGAGCCTTTCAGCAAGGAAAACTTGTTCCAACAGTAAGACGTCCTATGACTATGACTCACTCGAGCAAAGACAAGTTCGATGCGAAGTGGACAGGGCCTTATATTGTCAGCAAAGTCTTTTCAAACGGAGCTTATCAACTTTCAGAGTTAGATGGTCGAGTTGCAATGATGTCTATCAACGGCAAATTCCTCAAGAAATACTATGTATAAATGTAACAGAGATTTTATGTAAATAAGATCAGACAGTTCATAAATAAAGTTTGATTTTTATTTTATCATAAACGATGTTACATGATATCAAGGAAGGTCACTATCATCCTTTTTGACATTAGGACGTGGACCACTGCCGTCCTTATCAAAGACATGATCAGCAAAAGAGTCAAGAACATTCCTGCTGGAACTCACCAAGAACTTGCAAGCAGCTATCCTCATGGCTTCTTCTTCTTCAGTTTTCCCTGGTTCAAGAAGGAAGTCCAAGATGTCCTTTGGCAGTTTGGGGGTAGACGAACCTTCGCCCACTCGACTGGACGTTCTTCAGTACCCGCGTCCACCTTCGGGGTGATCTCAGCCTTCTTGGATGCATCTCCAGACGACATCTTTATGTTGAGAAGTAAAAATGAATATCTCATTTGATTTTCTGTTCTATTTATAGACAGAGAGTCGTAAAACTATGAAGCAACACATTCATTTGACGGTTCATCCATTCATTAAATTTATTTGACGGTTCACCCGTTCATTCCATCCATCCGACGGTTTACCCGTTCATTCATCACATTCATCTGACGGTTCGTCCATTCATCATATCCCTTTGACGGTTCACCCGTTCATTCCATCCATCCGACGGTTCATCCGTTCATCACATCCATCCGACGGTTCCCCCGTTCATCATATTCATCATACGGTTCACCCGTTCATTCAATCAATCTGACGATTCGTTCGTTCATTCCACTCATTTGATGGTTCATCCGTTCATCCTGACGATTCACTTCGTTCACACATTTTGACGATTCATTTCGTTCGTTTATCCACATCAGCAACTTATCATTCTCGATTAAGTTGTCTATTAAAATAATAATATTCAATAAATTATATTTGCCACGTCCATATTACCTCTGAGCAGATATACTTGAATATGATTATTTTCCAGAATCAAGAAATATATCATGTCATGTACCTCTGAATATATTTTCTATCTCTATTATTTGTATCTGAATAAGATATGCAATAAATAATAGAGCCACAACAAAATGTCTTTTTATTTGATCAAAATTCAAGACATTACAAAAACATACATATTGCAAAAACAAGAAGATACAAGGAATCTTTCTATTAAACTGGTGGTGTCATCAAGCCGGTAATCTGTTGCTTCAGAGTCTGCAGACGCTCTTCGCGGGATTCCATCACTCTCTTCCTGGCCTCTTCCATCCCAGATGTCTCGTTGAAAATTGGCATGGTTACCATTCTGTGAGTGATTTCATCATTATGAGGTGCGGTATATTCGTCTCTTTCTTGGGTTAGAGCACTGAGTTGTTGGATTGCAGTTTGATGCTCGGTAACCTCATCTTCCAATTCTTCTTGAAGACGGGCAATCTCCGCTCTCAGTTCAGCAATTCTTCTCTCTTTTCTTTTGGCAGTAGATGTCACCGATTCCACCTTGGAATTGTACTCAGCAGATTTAGTAGCAAAAGCATCTAAGAGAATCTGGAAATTTACTCTCTCAATTGTAGCTTCCTGAGCCATCCGTTCAAATTTCGCTTGAACTAAGGGTTCTACCTCCCCCTTATTGAGCTCTTTGTAGTTCTTTATTGAAGTCTCTAGCTCATTAAATATGTGTTCAAGAAAAGTGGCCTGAGGCTCGTCACCTTGCTCGCGGATAGCATGAACTAAGAAAGAGGTTGGACCTCTAACTGTGTAAAAATCAGCATCCTCTTTTTCCATCACCCTATTGATCAATGGCCCCAACGAATCGAAAAAGAATTTGGTAAATGATTGAATGATGAATTGATTGGTCGCCAAAGCACCAGGAGTCGCAGCTACTCCTATTGATGACGAGGCAGCAGGACGTTCAGTTTCTTGTACTTGGACAGAAGGTTCTTTGAATAAAGGAGCTAGAGTAGAGCTGGTTGCTCCTCCTGGTTGTTCCTCTGTACAATTAAATATTGTCATTTTGCCTGTCATTTGCTATTGTCAAAGAGAATCAAAAGTAAAAACAGTCCTACCATGGTTCGATCCGGCAACAGGCCTATCATCTGTTGGAACAGATTCTAGCTGAGCAAAAGTAGCCTCGGACACTATTGCCTGACTACTTCCTGCTTCAGAGCCACAGGATAAATGGCGACTGCTACTAGCAATTGTCGTCGCAAGCACTATGTCCATGCACACTGGAGGAACTGGAGAAGATCCAACAGCAGGAGTTTCCTCTAGGGCCGCTTCTTCATTCTATACCTTGGAGATCAACAGCAGGAGTTTCCTCCAGGGCCGCTTCTTCATCTGCTATCTTTTCTGGAGATGCTTGTACCTCAACATCTTTTTCAGGATCTAAGGTATCATCAGCAGCTTCAGGAGATATCTGCACCTCAACATCTTTCTCAGGATCTAAGGTGTCATCAGCAGCCATAGGAGACACATGCTCTTCATCATCCCCTTCAGGATCATGTGTATCCTCAATGTCCTCAGATGATGAACTCTCCTCATTTTCATCTTCCTCCGGTACCTTTCCACTGGCAGTTGCAGCAGTTTGATCAATGTAATCCTGTGAGCCGAAGTCACAGTCATCTAAAGCCTCGATCATCAAACGATCCTCCTCCTCGCGGATTGCTCCTGGTGTAGCAGGAGGTTGAGTAGTATCCATCATCGGTAAAGGGGATTGCAAAGCTTCATGCTCTGTCTCAGCAATATTTTCTCTGGGCTCTACGGCCTCATTTCTCTCTTTCTTCTGCTCGATCTCTTCCCTCCGTTTTGGACTAGGAGTTTTATGCCCAGACTCAGAAACAGGGGTAGGAGATGGCATGGTGATTCCAGTCGCAGCGTTCATCACTACCGAAGACAAAATTTGCCTTGGAGGAGAAACTGTTCTCTTCTTTCCTCTGTGAGCTAGCTTCTTCTTTCTATGTAGAGGCCTCTCAGGACTCTCTATGTTTACTACCTCGACCTGTTTCTGAATAGAGGTCGGTGTAGCTACTTCATCTCGAGTGGACTCGGCCAATTGTCTAGATTGTGATCTCGTAGTGACTTTCTGTGAAGAATGTTCCAAGATCAATTTCTTCTTCACAGCTGGGGAAGAAGGCTCTTCTCTCCTTCTCTTCTTCTCCTTGACCGGAGACTTAACAACCTTGAGAGAAATTCTTAAAGGTTGGTTAACTTCCTCAGAGAAATTGGCTTTTCTGGAAGCTTCCAATGGATCGTCCACTGGCTCATGTTCTTCGTCGTTATTGGAAGCTAATGTGTCAGTCGCTCCTTTCTTTAGACGATTTGCTGTTGCAAAACTATCAACGAGGCTATAGTTTTCAGCAAATGTATTTACAGTTGTGTAAAACTGTGAATAAGTATACAGCATTCTAGGACCGGCATCAGTTTTGTTTAGCATCGAAAACACAGTCTTTGTGTCTCGAGCATTGTAGTAAGCCCATGCTCTCGCACCGTAAATCAGGTACCCCATCCCTTCCAGAAAAGTTATGGCGTTGCCCACATGGAATTGGTCATAACCAAATTGACGAGCGAAGCAGCTCGGCAGATATGGTTCTAAATAGGATTCCTCCTCAAATCTGTATACTAAATGTGATGGTCTGATTGTCTTCAGCCATTCAAAAGATACTCGACCTATTGGTTGCCTCCCAAAGTCAATCAGATTTGCTGCTATATGCTCATAACCAGTTGGAGGGGGAGAGCAAAGAAAATTCCATCCTTTGTCGAGGTTCAGAGTTCGTCTGCAGTCCCTTAGACTAGTGTATATCCACCTGCTCTGTGAGAATCAGCGCGGAAAACTACCACCAACTGCTCCCATGGCAGGGTTCATCAATGATTGATGATGCAAGAGAAACCATCCGAATAAGTAGGTGTAAGGTAACTCCAGTCTAGGGAAGTTCCCCTTGTCACCCTTGCACTTGAGCATAGAATCAACATACAGACGAAGACCTGTATTTATCCTACAGGTCATCGCTGATAGTAAATCCATCCGGTAGCCGAAGACTAACCGGACAGCAGCAAAAAGAATACCGCGATGGAAGCGGTCTACAGCACTTGCTCCAGGCACGACGAATCGACGTAGCCAGTACGTCAAAAATCCTGCCAGCTGGGCTTGTTTAGACATGGACCTATAGCCCATTCTTATAAAGCTCTCCACAAATTCTCCACCCTTAAGAGGAGGATATTGGTGTTCATCATCAAATCTGATATCCATTCTCTTATTCTCCTCCATCAGCTTTAACACTTCACTGTTGCTGAGGGGATGGAAGAAATCAGGATTGCATGAGTAATGATCTTTTGTCTTTTTCTCAATAATGTGGTTGAGAAAAAGATAAGTCAAAAATTTGGATGAATAGCATGTGCCAGCAGAGCCACTTTGGTAATACAAAGAACATATGTTATAATGGCACAGAAGCTCATCAAAGACTTCCACCATCTTTGAATTCTTTCGACGAAGTCTATCAAACTCATCGTTGGTCGGGACGTACTCCTCGTAAGATAAATCACCTATTGGTAAATATGAGATATACTTCATCTCATAGAGAGCCAAGCCCATCTCTCCGCAGGGCGTCATGAACGTCCCTGTCCTGTAGTTATACCTCTCTGCCAGAGCTAAAAACAGATGACGATTTGGACAGAAGCCGTATACAGTAGCGTGTACCGCATTATACAGATCAATTTCTCTGAGTTTATCTTCAAACTGGACCAGTATCCACTTGGCTATGCAGCTCCATCTTTTGATGTCTGGGTTTACCAGACCTGTCAGCCGGATATCTTGATCTGGATATCTACCCTCCGCTTTGGCATACTCGTTGGCAAAAATCGGTGTCCTTACCGGCAGCAGCAAAGACGAGTTCTCAGAGGGAATACAACCTGGCTTCAACCCTCTCAATAAAGTGATGTATCGTTCGGAAGAACCATAAAACATGTCCCTATTGTTCGGACCTTTCTTGACAAAGATTTTTCATGTCCGTGCATGTTGTAAGGGAGTAATGTCCCATTCCATCCTCCTAGGATGGCTTGCAAGGGCATATCTTGCTAGAGGAAGGCATCTAGCTAGGTCTGGTAACTTGATCAATTTCTCCTTCCATTGGAAAGTTCTCGACTCAACTCGGGGTCTTGGTTGAGAACTTTTATCAATGGCGTCGCCGAAGAGGAACATAGGCTTCTTATGAGTGACAGCGTCAGCAGATTGCAAAGGCTGTCCATTTATCAGACTTAGCAAAGTCTCGTTATCCTGTGCTATCAAAATAGTCTGGCGAGAAGATGGAAGGGCATATTTTGGAAAGAGCACATGAGATAAGTCTTCTTTGAATTCTGGCTCAGCTAAAGTTCCTACAAATGCTTCATATTCAGGATCTTCTCTGGTGTTAACTGCATCAAACAGAAAAAACAAAATTCAGTACAAGTCAGAAATTCTATTATCAGATTGCGCAAATATCGGATTGCACAACCATCAGATTACGCAACCATCAGATTGCGCTGACAAAGCTTGTGCAAGCATCATTTTGTGCTGACAAGATTGCGCAAATCAGCCGATTGCGCTGACTTTTTCCAGCGCAATTCAACCGATTGCGCGAGAAGATATTCTTCATAAAAATGAAGAATAATGTGTTCGTGCAACCAAAACCCTAAAAAGGATGGCGCAGTATGATCACATCTCTAAAAAGATATGGATTTTAAGATCCAGTAAAGTCAAAAAACTCTAAAAAGAGTTTTCGATCGGGTTGTCTACCTCGCAAAGCAGGGTGTGCAATTTTATGACGAAAAGGACGAGGCGCAACACGAGTCGAAGACTCGGCGGGGGCCTTGCCCTTGTCGGTGGCGGAGGAACGCTTGTGAGCCATGAGATCGACGAGAAAGAAAGGCTGAAGTCGGAGTAGGCTCGGGGTTTCTCTCTCTCAAACACAATGAAAGCAAGTAAAGAATAATTTGAAGGATCAAGGGAACTATTTATAGTTTTTTCAAAGAACAAATGGCCGCCACAGATTGCGCCGAAAAAGCAGAGGCTGATTCATCCGATTGTGTCATTACCACATTTCTAGTTTGAGGGTAAATTTGTCATTTTTGGGGTAAATAAAATTTATTAGTATTAATTAGAATTATGGGAATTTTTAGAATTTATTTTGGATTTATTTGGACTAGTTTGATTTTTGGCCAGTTTTGACTCATGTAGACCAACCTAGGAACTAACCATAGTTAGTTGGGCTTGGTTAGGTCAAGTGACCCTAGTCTAACCTAGTGTGACTCAAGTTAGTGGTTAGGGATTCATAGAGCTTGAATTAGGAATGTAGAAATCAATTGATTTGATAAATGGCTTGTGGTTTTACAAGTCATTTTGTGACTTAGCTAGATTGGACTAACAAAACCTAGCTCAACCCTATCCTAACCCACTTGGCCGGCCACCATATCCACATAGGGATTCCCCCATTATAAATATCCACAGGAGGACCTAGACTTAACCCTAGTCTAGGGGTACCCAGGTGCACGAGCACGTGGCCTACCACGTGCTGTGTCATGTGCACGACACTCGTGCACACGTGCACGAGACTTTGTTCACACACTGTGTCCAAATTGCTGTTCTGGGTTTTATTCCAGTTTGGACACATTGTGTCCACTTGGGTGGACACCAATAGTTTGTGTGACATGTATATAATGCTTATTTACATTACCAACCTGTTTTGGGGCATTTTAGCTCGATTTGGATATTAAATCTCAGTTTCCCATTTTACTGATTCTGATTTATCATTCCCTATTCCTATATATTTTTTTTCAGATTTCCATTCGAAGTTTGAGCATCATTTTAACTATTTTAATACTGTTAATTAGTTGGTTTCAGACCCTAATCATGTGCTTTTATATGTTATATAGCTATGTGTTGAAATTGGGTTGATTTGGTTGTATATTGGGTTCGAAATGGGAGTTTCAAAACCTGAAAACTAAATGGACTAAAAACTGGGATTTGATACATGGATTTATTTCCTTTTCTTGTTATTCCTGTCACATGCTGAATGGTTGCTGCAAATGCAATCTGAGATTAGGGGTTTAATCAAAAAACTGGGTTTTTGGTTGTGATTACAAAACCTGAGTAGAATCTCAGTTTTCATGTGATGTGGTTTCCCTCTAGTATTTTCAATAACTGTCATTTCCTGTTTTCACTTAACTTGCTGTCCAAATGGTTGAACCTGGAGAGACTCCTCTTCCACTGTCATTATTTTCCTGCACACTAGACACATGTGCACTGTTTTCCTCTTTACTGATTGGGTTGCTTTCCTGTGTAGAGTAATTCCAGGATCTTGTTATTCCTGCTGAACACTTATACATTGTTGGATAAATTCCTGCACACACTTGTTCACTGTCATAATGTATTTCCTGCATATGTTAGCCTAGCACCCACACTCTTTCATTTCTTTCACTGTTGTTATTTCCTGCTGTCCAAACACCATTGCATATTCACACACACTACCTTCCTGTTACACACCCTTATATTACCCTGTTGCACACGCTGTGGTAGCCTGTATTCCCTGCTAACATATACACACACTCCTCTTTAAACCTGTCACTTTGTATTTCCTGCCACATTATTATTTTCCTGCACACACATATACTCTCTCACACAATGTTATACACACACCACACCCTTCCACACATTGTATCCTTGCACACACATCTTCTTCACTGTTATATATTGCTTTCACTGCTATTGTTCCCTGCACACTGTTTTGTTCCCTGCATTGTCATGTTAATTTCTGCACATTTATTAGCCATGACACACACACACTCTAAACTGTAAACACACACACACATGTTTCCCCCTCCTTTATGCTCTAGTGTATGCATCCTAGAATATGAATACCTATGGTAGTGTGCTATGCTTTGTGCCTATATGTATGTACCTATAGTATTAGCCTAGGTATTCTTAGTATAGATTCAATAATATTGTATCTATATATATAATGTGTATGTGCTTAGGTATAAGGAGTACTTGAATGGTGTGTTGTCTAGAATAGAAGTATTAGACCTAGTTAGCCTAGTTTAGACTAAATTAGACTTGGTGGACCTAGTTGACTTCTAGGGTTGACCAGAGTTGACCAAGAGTTGACTTTGGTCTAGATTGACTTAGAATCATATAGAATGCATAGTAGGACTCCAATTTGATATTCTGGACTTGTTGTGACTTGTGCTGTTCTGATTAGGAGCCAGACACCACTCCTTGGACAGTACGTTTCATACCGGACACTCAATTACAGGCGAGTACATTCTCTGATCATTTCATATTCTGCTTAGAATTATTACCTGCAGTAGATTACTTTACTTGTGCTGTCACGACATTATCACGGATTAGTACTATACGGATCTCTTCATGCGATATTATCCCCCTCGGGAGCATCGGGTACATTTTGTCATGTGCGTTTCACTTTCATCATGTACTCCTGTGTTTTCACCATACATGTACACTCTTGTGAATCATGTACTCTCATGTTCACAGAGCCTTCATGTATACTATCATGTACACCCTTTTAAGGGCCCCATGTGATATCATGTACAATAACATAACCTGTTTAGATCTGTGTATTAATTGGGGAAACGGAGGAGTGCTAGTAGTCATGTGAACAATTCTATAGTAGTGTAGATCATGTACAACTCTTTAGTGTAGATCATGTACAAATCTGTTCCGTTCACATGTGCTATCCTGTACTCTACATCACTAGCCACTGTTAGTTCTCTACTTATAGTAGATATTTCTATTACAGTTTTCTCTCTCTATTATATACTGTATTCTTCAGCACTTGTTTCCTACTTTACTGCATGTTTATATTTTCTAACCTGCTATGAATTGTTGAGATGTACTGTGCTCGCTCCTGTCCTGACTGGACCTGTTGAAAATATTACAGAGGACGAGGAGGAGGCTTGCCTGGACACCTACTACGGGGCAGCCCTAGATGACACCTGTGAGCTGGACCCTCAGGAGGATCCAGCAGTAGCTGAGGACTTTCCCCCGACTGCCTAGACTAGATTAGCTAGCTTGTTTTTCATTTATAGTCTTAAGACATGTTCTAGTTAGACTCTTTTGGAGATCAGTTGTATATATTCTTTTATCTGAGACTTGTACTGCTGGGATTATCTTAGACTATTATTTTATCTATTTCATTCTCTTGAGTTCTGTTCATATCGTGCTATATCTTCCTTAGTTGTGATTGAGTTTCTATTGCTATGTCACCCCCATTCGGGGAGTATAAACTGTTTAGATATTTACATTGCTAGATGTTGTGACCTAGGACAGCGTTCTACCGCCGACGCTGCGGCGTAGGCTGGGCGTATTCACGTCTCGTGCCCTTACTCTAGGGTGCGGGTTGTGACACGTTTTTAGTGGTAGCCCATGCAGGTCTAGACTAGAAGTATAGTGGTACTCGAACTAGAGTATCACTGCAGCCTGCTATAGGATATAGGACATTAATTTTAAGATACTCAATCACTTTAGGAAAATTCCTTTTATTGCCATCTAAATCCTTTTGTCTGCTGATCCTTTGGATTATAATTGTCCGCCTTTGTTATATCGCTTCTTTCTCAGAAATTGATACTCTTGTTTGTCTATCTTCAGGATGGTAGAGACTCGTTCGTAGCGTGCCGTCCATGAGGATGCTATAGAGTGGACTGCTACCTCTCAGCCAGCACGGCGAGGCCAGGGGACTGCAGCACTTGTCACCTCAGCTCGTGTTGAGACCTCGGCAGCCGCAGCAGGGGGTATGCACCCACCGGCTGGGAGGCAGGACCCAAACTTTCTAGAGGATCCTTTCCAGCCACCACCGCCTCCAGGACATATGGACGCAGCTCAGATGTTCGCTTATTTCCAGCAGTTCATGGATCGACTGCAGGCTCGGCAGGACAGAGGCATGGAGTTGGCCGTCACGACAGCCGCAGCTCGACCAGTGGTGCAGCAGTAGAGGACACCAGGGATCGAGCAGTTCCAGAAAATGAGCCCCAGGGACTTCATGGGGACAGAGGGGATCCTGTATGCCGACGAGTGGATCGAGCATATGGAGGAGATCTTCCGCTTGGCCAGGATTCCAACAGACCTTCATATCGAGGCCGCAGCTAGCCGGATGCGAGATCTTGCTCGCACCTGGTATCAGTCGGACCCCAGGGTGGGGGTACCAGGGCAGACTTGGGAGCAGTTCAGGGGCTTCTTCAAGAAGAAGTTCTTCCCAGATTCAGCAGTCAGAGCCTTGGAGATACAGTTTGAGAGCTTGGTCCAGGGGAGCCTCTCAGTTGAGGAGTATGCGGGAGAGTTTGGCCGTCTCGGCAGGTTATTTGAGGGTCTGAGCGAGACGGCGAAGGCCCAGAGGTTTCGGAAGGTTCTGGTCAAGGAGGTCAAGTCCCTGACCAAGGGGAACCGAGATGCTACGTTTGAGGAGATCTTGACGGGAGCCCTGCTAGCAGAGGATGATCTTGAGCTTAGGCTCAAGAGAGGGAGAGACCCAGTTGGGGGCAGTAGCAGCAGCGGAGGCCAGGCCAAGAGGCCTCATTTTCAGCACCAGCAGTCGAGGCAGTTTCAGCCGCAGCCGATTCAGCAAAGGCCGGCTCACCAGCAGCAGTTTCAGCATCAGGCACCCAGGCACCAGACAGTCAGTTGCACCTTCTGCAAGAAGCCTGGGCATGTCTTCAACGAGTGCAGAAAGAGGCTCGGGAGGTGCCTTCTTTGCGGAGCGGCAGATCACCAGCTGAGGGATTGTGCTAGGTCTGGGGGACGAGCAGCCCAGGGAGGAGGAGCCAGAGCAGCAGCAGGCCAGCAGCGGGGACCAGCCCAGCCGACTCAGCAGCAGAGGTTCGTCCAACACCAGCAGCAGGCCAGGGGAGGCCAGCAGGGGTGAGCTTTCGCCATGGCAGCAGAGGATGCAGAGGTCATCGGAGAGCTGATTGCAGGTTCGATTCTTCTCGACTCCAGTCCAGCATTTGCATTGTTTGATTCCGGTGCATCGCATAGCTTTATTTCAGTATCTTTTGCGATTAGACACGGTATCATAGCTGAATCGTTGCCTAGGACTTACAAGATCACGACCGGGGGTGGTATTATCCTCGTGAGTGATATTTGTAAGGGTCGGAGAGTAGTTTTGGGAGGCCGTGAGTTGGAGGTGAGCTTGCTCGTAATACCATTGCCGAACTACGATATAGTACTAGGCATGGATTGGTTGAGCAGGCACCACGCCAGCATCGATTACAGAGAAGGTAGAGTTCTGTTCAGAGCGTCGGGGGAGCCAGAGTTCGAGTACTCCAGACGTCAGGCAGAGCAGAGTAGCGGAGTCTTCTGTGGAGTCTCGGTCGAGGAGCAGACGATTCCACACCCCTTGATAGCAGAGTATATTGATGTTTTCCCGGAGGAGTTGCCGGGACTGCCACCAGACAGGGACATACAGTTCTCGATAGACTTGGTTCCAGGAGCGGAACCCATCTCTCAGCATGTCTATCGGGTGAACAACAGCGAGTTGGTGGAGCTGAAGAAGCAAGTGGATGAGCTATAGGACAAGGGCTTCATCTGCTCGAGTTCGTCACCATGGGGTGCACCAGTGTTGTTTGTGCCGAAGAAGGATGGGTCAGTACGCATGTGTATTGACTATAGGGCACTCAACAACCTCACGATCAAGAACCGATACCCACTGCCGCGGATCGACGATCTGTTTGACCAGTTGAGCGGAGCTCGGGTATTTTCTAAGATTGATCTGAGGTCGGGGTATCACCAGGTGAAGGTGAAGGGGGAGGATATTCCCAAGACCGCTTTCAGGATACGGTATGGGCAGTTCGAGTTTTTGGTTATGCCGTTTGGGCTAACAAATGCACCTGCAGTATTTATGAACCTTATGAACAAGGTGTTCCATCAGTATCTGGATCAGTTTGTAGTAGTATTTATTGATGATATCTTGATATATTCCAAGACTGAGGAGGAGCACGAGGAGCATTTGAGGATAGTGCTGGAGATTCTCAAGAAGGAGCAGCTTTACGGGAAGCTCTCCAAGTGTGAGTTTTTCTTGGACCGGGTGGATTTCTTGGGGCATGTGGTGACTGGAGATGGTATCTCAGTTACCCCAAGAAGATTGTGGCAGTTGAGGCATGGACAGCGCCGACTTCAGTTGCAGAGATCAGGAGCTTCCTGGGGCTGGCAGGATATTACCGGAGATTTGTGCAGGATTTCTCCCGGGTTACAGAGCCGTTGACACGGTTGACCCGGAAGGATGCTGAGTGTGTTTGGTCAGAGGAGTGTCAGGCAGCTTTTGATGAGTTAAAGAAGCAGCTGACGACAGCTCCGATTCTGACGTTGCCTTCAGGATCAGGTGGATTCACTATTTATAGTGATGCTTTAGGGAAGGGGCTGGGTTGTGTGTTACAGCAGCACGGGAAGGTCATTGCCTATGCTTCCAGGCAGTTACGTCCCCATGAGAAGAATTACCCTACCCACGACCTGGAGCTGGCAGCAGTAATTTTTGCTTTGAAGCTGTGGAAGCATTATCTGTATGGTGAGAGGGTGGAGATCTTCACAGATCACAAGAGCCTTAAGTATGTGTTCATTCAGAAGGAGTTGAACATGAGACAGCGCAGATGGTTGGAGTTGATGAAGGACTTCGACATTGCACTGCAGTATCATCCAGGGAAGGCCAACGTGATTGCCGATGCCTTGAGTAGGTATCCGACAGCCATGTGTTTGACCATGGATCGGCATTTGCTTGCCGACTTGGAGAGCCTTGGGATTGAGGTGATCGTGCCGGGAGTGCAGATGCAGCTATGGGGGATGCAGATACAGTCAGACTTGATAGACAGGATCAAGGCGGCCCAGTTCGGGGATATGGCTTTTCAGAGTATCAGAGAGAAGATCAGTATAGGAGTGGGGGATCCTGAGTTCTCACTTGCAAAGGATGGTGCCCTGAGGCACGGTGCCAGGTTATGTGTGCCTAGTGGGGAGCTCAGAGAGCAGATTATACAGGAGGCCCACAGATCTCAGTACTCTATCCACCCGGGTGCCAACAAGATGTATCGAGATCTGCGGGAGCATGTATGGTGGTCAGGAATGAAGCGGGATGTGTCCTACTTCGTAGCGAGGTGCTTGGTCTGTCAGCAGGTCAAGGAAGAGAGACAGAGACCCGGTGGATTGTTGCAGCCGTTGCCCATTCTCGAGTGGAAATGAGAGCATATCACGATGGACTTCGTTTCAGGATTGCCGCGTACTCCAGGAGGGAAAGACGCGATTTGGGTCATCGTGGACAAGTTGACCAAATCGGCCCACTTCTTGCCATTCAAGGTGGGTACGTCTACAGAGAGGCTGGCGGAGATGTATATGCGACAGATAGTCAGGATCCACGGAGTTCCGGTCAGCATCATCTCATATCGGGATAGCCGTTTTACTTCCCATTTCTAGAGGAGTCTGCAGACCAGCTTGGGCACTCAGCTCAAGTTTAGTACTGCATACCACCCCCAGACGGACGGACAGTCAGAGCGGACTATTCAGACTCTTGAGGATATGCTGCGGACGTGCGTCCTGGACTTTGGAGGTTCTTGGGAGGATCATCTTCATTTGGTGGAGTTTGCCTATAACAATAGTTTCCAGGCCAGCATCGAGATGTCACCTTTCGAGGCTCTGTACGGGCGTAGGTGCCGTACACCCTTATCTTGGGATGATGTTGGTGAGCGAGCTTTGCTGGGACCAGAGATGATTGTGGATGCGGCCGAGAAGGTGAAGCTCATCAGGGACAGACTTCGCGTGGCGCAGGACAGACATCAGCACTAGGCCGATAGCCATCGGAGACCCTTGGAGTTTGAGGTACAGATTAGAGTAAGATTAGATATAGGTTGTTGTTTGTGATTTTGATCATGTTTGTTTATTATTAATTGAGACCTTGCTTGTGATTAGGTCGGAGACCAGGTTTTCTTGAGGATATCTCTGACTCGTGGTACGATACGTTTTGGTGGAGGCGGAAAGCTTAGCCCGCGCTTCATCGGCCCTTTCGTTATCAGCGGGAGAGTCGGTGACGTGGCTTACAGGCTAGACTTGCCGCCTGCACTTGTAGGGGTCCACAACGTATTTCATGTATCACAGTTGAGACGGTACGTGGCTGACCCTAGCCATGTGCTCGATCATTCGGAGATTGAGGTGGGCCTTTCTCTCAGCTATCTAGAGCAGCCAGTGGAGATTCTGGATCGACGGAAGAAGGTTCTGAGGAACCAGGTGATACCCTTGGTACATGTCGCATGGAGGCATCATTCTCCAGGAGAGTCTACCTGGGAGCGGAAGGATGAGATGCGCGAGCGGTACCCTTATCTTTTTGGACCGTGAGGTATACTTCTATCCTTCTCATCAGTTGTATTTCGCCTTTCAATTTCGAGGACGAAATTCTTTTAAGGAGGGTAGATTTGTCATTACCACATTTCTAGTTTGAGGGTAAATTTGTTATTTTTGGGGTAAATAAAATTTATTAGTATTAATTAGAATTTATGGGAATTTTTAGAATTTATTTTGGATTTATTTGGACTAGTTTGATTTTTGGCCAGTTTTGACTCATGTAGACCAACCTAGGAACTAACCATAGTTAGTTGGGCTTGGTTAGGTCAAGTGACCCTAGTCTAACCTAGTGTGACTCAAGTTAGTGCTTAGGGATTCATAGAGCTTGAATTAGGAATGTAGAAATCAATTGATTTGATAAATGGCTTGTGGTTTCACAAGTCATTTTGTGATTTAGCTAGATTGGACTAACAAAACCTAGCTCAACCCTATCCTAACCCACTTGGCCAGCCACCATATCCACATAGGGATTCCCCTATTATAAATATCCTCCTATTTTTTAGGGCTAGCCTCCCTCCTTAGAAAAAATAGATCCAAGAAGAAAGAGGTGAGTTCTTGTCTTAGTAAATTCATTAAAATTCCAATATAGGTCCTAAAATCCTCAAATTTGTTGCAATAGTTTCTAATGATGATTTTCTTGCTGCTATGAATGTTTGGTTCAGTTTGGATTTGATTTGAAGGATTTTGGATACCAAGTGAGGAGCCAACAAAGGGCTTTTTCTATTGAAACTTCTCAAGGAGGTATCTCTCTCAAATTTCCATGAAACTTCATGTAGTCTTCACCAATAGGAAGCCCTAAGGGTCCTCCTAGGGTTTGGATAAGATTCGTTCCTGGTGTCGGAGCTTTCGTGTCCGTTCTGGACACGTATCAGTGTCCATGCTTGGTGTTCGACGAAATGCCTCAAAGGGCATTTCGATCGATTTATTTCATTTTTTTTGAATAGGAATATTAGATTTGATGTTGTCTTTTGATTCCTGTGATTGAGTTTTAGTGTCGTGTCATTTTCGTGTCGCTTTGGTGGCTGGACACGTGCGTGCACACGTCGCGCGCTGCTGTAGGGAGTCCCCTGCTACTCGGGGCCCACAACTCCCTGGACACGACACTTGGACACGAATAAATTGACACACGCTATGGGGCAGTGTCTGTCATGACACTCCCCAAGTGGCACGACTTCTCGTGTCGTGTCGAGGGTGCACGACACGCCACACTGGTTTTATACTGAGTCTGTGTACTCATATGTATGGGCTCTGATACGCGTGTCTAACTTGGACACGCAGACACGAGGACCCAGGACAGGAGGACCTAGACTTAACCCTAGTCTAGGGGTACCCAGGTGCACGAGCACGTGGCCTACCACGTGCTGTGTCGTGTACACGACACTCGTGCACACGTGCACGAGACTTTGTTCACACACTGTGTCCAAATTGCTGTTCTGGGTTTTATTCCAGTTTGGACACATTGTGTCCACTTGGGTGGACACCAATAGTTTGTGTGACATGTATATAATGCTTATTTACATTACCAACCTGTTTTGGGGCATTTTAGCTCGATTTGGATATTAAATCTCAGTTTCCCATTTTACTGATTCTGATTTATCATTCCCTATTCCTATATATTTTTTTTTCAGATTTCCATTCGAAGTTTGAGCATCATTTTAACTATTTTAATACTGTTAATTATTTGGTTTCAGACCCTAATCATGTGCTTTTATATGTTATATAGCTATGTGTTGAAATTGGGTTGATTTGGTTGTATATTGGGTTCGAAATGGGAGTTTCAAAACCTGAAAACTAAATGGACTAAAAACTGGGATTTGATACATGGATTTATTTCCTTTTCTTGTTATTCCTGTCACATGCTGAATGGTTGCTGCAAATGCAATCTGAGATTAGGTGTTTAATCAGAAAACTGGGTTTTTGGTTGTGATTACAAAACCTGAGTTGAATCTCAGTTTTCATGTGATGTGGTTTCCCTCTAGTATTTTTAATAACTGTCATTTCCTGTTTTCACTTAACTTGCTGTCCAAATAGTTGAACCTGGAGAGACTCCTCTTACACTGTCATTATTTTCCTGCACACTAGACACATGTGCACTATTTTCCTCTTTACTGATTGGGTTGCTTTCCTGTGTAGAGTAATTCCAGGATCTTGTTATTCCTGCTGAACACTTATACATTGTTGGATAAATTCCTGCACACACTTGTTCACTGTCATAATGTATTTTCTGCACATGTTAGCCTAGCACCCACACTCTTTCATTTCTTTTACTGTTGTTATTTCCTGCTGTCCAAACACCATTGCATATTCACACACACTACCTTCCTGTTACACACCCTTATATTACCCTGTTGCACACGCTGTGGTAGCCTGTATTCCCTGCTAACATATACACATACTCCTCTTTAAACCTGTCACTTTGTATTTCCTGCCACATTATTATTTTCATGCACACACATATACTCTCTCACGCAATGTTATACACACACCACACTCTTCCACACATTGTATCCTTGCACACAATTCTTCTTCACTGTTATATATTGCTTTCACTGCTATTGTTCCCTGCACACTGTTTTGTTCCCTGCACTGTCATGTTAATTCCTGCATATTTATTAGCCATGACACACACACTCTCTAAACTGTAAACACACACACACATGTTTCCCCCTCCTTTATGCTCTAGTGTATGCATCCTAGAATATGAATGCCTATGGTAGTGTGCTATGCTTTGTGCCTATATGTATGTACCTATAGTATTAGCCTAGGTATTCTTAGTATAGATTCAATAATATTGTATCTATATATATAATGTGTATGTGCTTAGGTATAAGGAGTACTTGAATGGTGTGTTGTCTAGAATAGAAGTATTAGACCTAGTTAGCCTAGTTTAGACTAAATTAGACTTGGTGGACCTAGTTGACTTCTAGGGTTGACCAGAGTTGACCAAGAGTTGACTTTGGTCTAGATTGACTTAGAATCATATAGAATGCATAGTAGGACTCCAATTTGATATTCTGGACTTGTTGTGACTTGTGCTGTTCTGATTAGGAGCCAGACACCACTCCTTGGACAGTACGTTTCATACTGGACACTCAGTTACAGGCGAGTACATTCTCTGATCATTTCATATCCTGCTTAGAATTATTACCTGTAGTAGATTACTTTACTTGTGCTGTCACGACATTATCACGGATTAGTACTATACGGATCTCTTCATGCGATGTTATCCCCCTCGGGAGCATCGGGTACATTATGTCATGTGCATTTCACTTTCATCATGTACTCCTGTGCTTTCACCATACATGTACACTCTTGTGAATCATGTACTCTCATGTTCACAGAGCCTTCATGTATACTATCATGTGCACCCTTTTAAGGGCCCCATGTGATATCATGTACAATAACATAACCTGTTTAGATCCTTGTGTATTAATTGGGGAAACGGGGGAGTGCTTGTAGTCATGTGAACGTTTCTATAGTAGTGTAGATCATGTACAACTCTTTAGTGTAGATCATGTACAAATCTGTTCCGTTCACATGTGCTATCATGTACTCTACATCACTAGCCACTGTTAGTTCTCTACTTATAGTAGATATTTCTATTACAGTTTTCTCTCTCTATTATATACTGTATTCTTCAGCACTTGTATCTTACTTTACTGCATGTTTATATTTTCTAACCTGCTATGAATTATTGAGATGTACTGTGCTCGCTCATGTCCCGACTGGACCTGTTGAAAATATTACAGAGGACGAGGAGGAGGCTTGCCTGGACACCTACTACGGGGCAGCCCTAGATGACACCTGTGAGCTGGACCCTCAGGAGGATCCAGCAGTAGCTGAGGACTTTCCCCCGACTGCCTAGACTAGATTAGCTAGCTTGTTTTTCATTTATAGTCTTGAGACATGTTCTAGTTAGACTCTTTTGGAGATCAGTTGTATATATTCTTTTATCTGAGACTTGTACTGCTGGGATTATCTTAGACTATTGTTTTATCTATTTCATTTTCTTGAGTTCTGTTCATATCGTGCTATATCTTCTTTAGTTGTGATTGAGTTTTTATTGCTATGTCACCCCCATTCGGGGAGTATAAACTGTTTAGATATTTACATTGCTAGATGTTGTGACCTAGGACATCGTTCTACCGCCGACGCTGCGGCGTAGGCTGGGCGTATTCACGTCTCGTGCCCTTACTCTAGGGTGCGGGTCGTGACAGATTGCGCAGACAGCTCAACATATGCGCAACTTGATTTAAAATTCAAAATTCAAAGTATTTCAAAATTTTGAATAAATTTAACTTTCGAAAACTTTGAAGGGGGTCTTGTAGGTCCTAAAAAATCAAGTTGCACCCTTCAACAAAGTCATGAAAATCAAGAAAATAGCTATCAAGTGAACTGCGCAGACATCAGATTGCGCATCATCCAGATGGCGCAAACTGGACTGCGCACACTTTCAAGTGCGCAGGCTGATGTAGCAATGTCATCATTACCTGAGACAATCAAATCTTCTGACAACTGACAGCACAAAGAATGAGGAGACTGTTCGTTTATTGCGTCGCACAGCGCTCGAGGACAGCTGTACATGCAGCACAATCTGTTTGCAGTGCAATCCAACTCAGCGCGGTCCATTCTAGCGCAATCCAAAGTCAGCGCAATTCATGTGGCGCACTTCATCATGACAACTGACAAAAGTACACATGGCATTCATGCCATCAATTGCTCGTTACGTGGTAACCGTCTGCACACGATCATGCGTATTTCGTTCAAATGATGCCATGTGTCCAAGACAGTTGGCCCACGACCAGACAACTGCCTGCGCAGTCTGATGCTGCGCAATCCAGTGCCTGTGCAATCCAACTTGCGCCATTCAGAATAATTAAAAGTTAGTTATTTCCAGAACTCTATAAATAGAGTTTCAAGTCTTCATTCAAGGGGATCAGACATAAAGTTCAGAAATATCAGAGAGTTCAGGAGTTCTTGCCCAAGTGCTGCTGCATTCTTCCGAGGATTTTGCCTTCAAATTCAGAGGCTATCGTCTTCAGAGTTCATATCGTCCAAGGGATAAAGCAATCGCCTTCTAGATTGGATTCCTATAGTTGTACTTTTCCAGAATTCTTGTAATCTCTTTACAAAGTTTGTTGAAATAAAGTGTATACTTTTGTTTTTGCAAACAGTAGTCAGTACAAAGAGAACAACCTCAAGTGGTTCTGTTCAGTACACACAAAGTGTACTAGTGTAAACCTATAGTCAAGATAGACTAATACCAGATTACACTACAACCTTTCCAATAGATTGTCCAAGTCCATCTAGGTTGTGAACTATTTATATACTCCATAGGGAACTGATAATATGATCTTCTGTGTGACACCACACACCATATTATCTACAATATAGAATATCAGACATTTGTATTAACACTTACAACAAATACAATATGCAAACATTTGCCCATATGATTCTCATTCAAAATTTAAGGAAATAAGGTTACTACAAAAGTGATACTTTTAGTATATAACCCTAACAATCTCCCACTTATACTCAAAGCATTGCTTTTCAGTATATTGTTACAAATCTCCCACTTATACTTAAAGTCATGCTACTACACATCTGACTCCCATTCCCTCAACATGACTATCAAAAGCCTTAGCTGGTAAGCTCTTTGTAAAGGGATCAACTAGGTTGTCGGCTGATGCAATATTTATCACAACAACTTTTCCTTTCTTTACGAAATCTCGTATCAGGTGGTACTTGCGCTCAATATGTTTGCCTGTCTTATGGGCTCGTAGTTCCTTCGAGTTTGCAACTGCACTACTATTATCACAATAAAGTGTAATAGACTAAGGCAAACTAGGTACCACATCCAAGTCCAACAGAAAGTTTCTGAGCCAAACCGCTTCTTTGGTTGCCACAGAGGCTGCCACATGCTCGGCTTCCATGGTAGAATCAACAATATATTTTTTCTTGATACTCCTCCACACAATGGCTCCACCTCCCAAAGTAAACACATAACCTGAGGTAGCTTTTCTGGAATCCCTATCTGACTGAAAATCCGAGTCTGTATACCCCAAGGGAACTAAACTATCTGCCTGGTAAACTAGCATATACTCTTCATTCCTTTTCAGGTACTTCAAAATATGCTTTACGGAAGTCCAGTGCTCTTGTCCTGGGTTAGACTGATATCTGCTGACCATGCCTACGGCAAAGCAGATGTCTGGTCTCGTATATAGCATTGTATACATTAAGTTACCTACTGCTGAAGCATAAGGAACTGCCTTCATGTTCTCTATCTCTTTAGGTGTCCTCGGACACTGCTCCTTTGATAGAGCAATTCCATGTCTAAAAGGTAAGAAACCTTTCTTAGAATTTTGCATACTAAAACGAGTTAGTACAGTATCGATATAGGAAGCTTGGGATAAGCCCAACATCCTTTTTTTGCGATCTCGTAGAACTTTGATCCCAAGGATGTGACCTACTTCTCCCAAGTCCTTCATATCAAACTGTTTGGATAACTATACCCTTACATCAGATAACACCTTCACATTGTTTCCAATGAGCAAGATGCCATCCACATAAAGTACTAGGAACACCACCACATTTCCGTCACACTTTCTGTATACACATGATTCATCCTAACATTGATCAAATCCATAGGATTTTATCACCTGATCAAAACATATGTTCCAAGATCTGAAAGCTTGCTTAAGTCCATAAATGGACTTCTTGAGCTTACAAACAAGATGCTCCTGGCCCTTTTTAATGAACCCGTCTGGTTGCTTCATATAGATGTCTTCCTCAAGACTTCCATTAAGGAAGGCTGTCTTGACATCCATTTGCCAAATCTCATAATCGAGATGAGCTGCAATAGATAAAAGAATCCGGATAGACTTAAGCATGGCTACAGGAGAAAAAGGTTTTCTCATAATCAATACCCTCTCTTTGAGTAAAATCTTTTGCTACAAGACGAGCTTTAAAGGTTTCAACCTTACCGTCTGATCCTCTTTTTCTCTTATAGACCCACTTGCATCCAATGGCTTTTACACCAACGGGTGGTTCTACAAGCTCCCAGACCTGATTAGAATCCATAGATTCTATTTCAGATATTATTGCTTTTTGCCAAGACTCTGCATCTTTATCTTGGAGTGCTTCATTGTAGGTATATGGATCATAATCTTGTTCCTCAGGGACGAAGTCTGACGACTCTTCCAAGAACATATATCTATCAGGTTGTATCACAACCCTCCCACTATGACGAGGTACTATCAGTTGTGGTGTAACATTTATGACATATTGTGCAGTTATTTATGGTTCATCCTCTTGTACTGTTGGTACTGAAGTACTTGGAGTCTCAAGTCTCAGTTCTTCTAGAACAACTCTGTTTGCCATTAAAATCTTTTGATGTAATTTCAATACAAATAGAGCAGTGTTACAATGTAGGACTTAGACGTAGTCCTAGGAGTACACTTTTGTTTAATCTGGGTCCCTTGTGCCGATGGAGCGAGTGGTAATACGTTGACTCCGTTGACGATCTGACGACGGTTCTCGGTTCTCTGAAGATCTGGGTTGCTCTAGGTGCAGGAGCTTGCGGAGAGAAAGAAGACATTGAGTGTCTGTATCTGCCTCTCTCTATATGTTGCTGATGATTGCACAATGTCTCTGTCTATGTGTATGTGAAAGAAGAAAATGATCCCTCTATTTATAGTTTTGCAGGCTGGCTGCTTATGCGCGTATGTAGGATACGCCTGTACGTAGGGACGCCACGTTGTAGTTGCTAATGGAGGCGCGTAGACGATGCGCCCTGATTAAGGAGTTGAACTCTTCTCGTTGCTGTCGCGGGCTGCGGCAGAGCTGACACGTAGCAACGGAGAAGATCTTTCAGTTGCTGAGATCTTGGGTGATTAGCACCCCTTCATAGGCTGAATCAAGTCAAAGGACGCATGTCGTAGGTCCATGGCTCGAAGATCTCGGATTTTGTGGGGAGTGATCTGATAGGATGTGCCTGAGATTGGGCGCATGAGGAGGCTTTGGCTCGTAACCTTTAGGAGTCACGAACCAGTCGGGGCACATAGCTTTTGAGGCGCATGCGGGACTTCAGTAGTGACTTTTCTTCTGTCTTTAGGGATCAGAGAAAAGTCTGAGGTGCACGACTTTTGAGGCGCATGCAGAGATTTTGGCGCATGGCTGCGGAGGCGCATACGAAATGGTTGGACAGCCACGTGGCTTATAATCGCCGGAGGGGAGTAATGATGGTGCTGACATTGGCGACGCTTCGTTTTCTGAAAAAGCTGTCAACTGCAGTCCTCAGGGGACGTCCTGCCAACTCTGTCAGACTTCAGCATTTAATGTTCTTTGACAAGTGATAGATTATTTAGTGGGCGCATTGATCGGCGTTCCATTAGGCGCATGGGGACGCATGGGGGTACATCCTTATGAGGTTGATGGGAGCTGGGCGCGTCAGTACGATACGCGGTCTGGCCGGCGCATCCTCTTTACATTACGCGTCTTTATGGGCCCGACTGTTACGTTCTTCTAGTGCTTTATATAGCCGTTCTTGACTTGGCTGAATTTGAAGCGTCAGGTTCATCACTATTAATGCAAATTCGTTGCACAGGATTCGGAGAGCCAGCCACTTGGCGCATGGGTTTGATTTGCCTGGCCTATAAATAGTGGCATAAAGAGGGTTTGCTTCTCGTTCTCTCACGTCCTCCCAAAATAAACTTGTTTACTCGAGCACATTCTGTTGATGAGATGCTCCCGAGGGTGAAGATGCGACGCATGATCTTCATTGATGCACTTGAAGGTGACTATTATATCCAAAAGTCGGAGTCGAGGGCTTCTGAGGCAGGCGGAAGGTGCCTGTTGCATCCAAAGATCGGGATTCTCGAGCCTCATCTCCGTTATGTAGGAAGAGCCGCAGATCGGAATTGCGGTGCCCCGATCATCTTTCTTGGGCTTTGGAAGAGCTCCTCCTCCTGCTAAAGTGGGTGTTGCCCATTCTGGTTGGATTGAAAGTTGCTTCTGTAGCCGCAGGTTGATTTGCGGTGCTCTCCTCTTCCTTGGTTTGGGGAGCTCTTCCTCCAGCTAGAGGGTTGATTGTCACCCTCGTTCTGCTCAATAAATGCTTCATTAGTCGAAGCATTTGATGGCGCATATGCTGACACTTCATGATGCGCCTGACTGGGATGCTGAAGGGCGGCACATAACTGAGCTGCTGAAGGGATGCACATAACTGAGGATGTACATAACTGAGCTGCTGAAGAGATGCGCCTGACTGAGAGCGTATGGCGAGATGCTCCTGTTTGAGAGCGCACGGTGGTTGCTGCGCCTAGCTATAGACTTAGGGTCTTTTTTTGTAGAAATCCTCCTTTGTATAGCTCTTTTTAAGACATGTAATAGACTTTTATATGAAATAAAAATCTTCTTTTAATGTCTATATTTTTGCTTTACTGTGCCAAGTACTTCCTCTGAGCTCCCTGGCGCATGTAATGTTTGGCGTATAGGATTTCTAGTCCTGAAATTCTATGCTTCTACAAGACCCCCTTCAAAGTTTTCAAAACTTTTTTGTCAAGTTTTGGAATACTTTGAATAAGAAGCATGGTGGTGTCTTCTACAGGGCGCATGACTGTTCGGGCGTATGAGGACTCTGCGCATCAGTGATGGGGTGCATGCACCTCTCAGTAAATGCGAATGAAGACGCTTCGATAACCAAGAAGATTAATGATGATCATTTTGGATTTATCTGCAATTATCTCTTCACAGAACCCGAAGCGGCGGCTGAGGTCACACTTCATCAGTTCACGCGTGCGACTGAGCCTATAACTAGGCATGAGATGGAGAGAGAGTTCTTCCTCTCTTTGCTTTCTTCTTTTAGAGTTTACAGAAAAAAAAACCCTAACTTTCTTCTTACGAGAAATGGCTCCCAAAACTCCTCGCGGCGGTGCTGGCAAGGGCAAGCAGCCTGCGGAGTTCGTCGAGGAGGTCGTTCCTATCACCATTGTGACTTCGGCCGATGTTCGTCCTGCGGTGATGGGTGGGTGTCATCTTTCAACCTTTTTAGACGAGTTTAGAGCACATGACTGAGTTGCATCATATTGTCGTGTCCTAACTCTTTGTCGCCGACGCGCATGGACTTCCGTCCTGATGATGCGCCAAGGTTATTCCGTCGACGCGCATGGGTTTAGGCCCTGATTATGCACCGTGGTTTTGCTGCTAACGCGCATGGGTTTACACCCTGATGATGTGCCGAGGCTTCACTGCTGACGCGCATGGGTTTTCATCCTGATGATGCATCGAAGCTTCACTGCTGACGCACATGGGTTTACACCCTGATGATGTGCCGAAGCTTCACCCATTTTGTCTTCTTAAAGTTTCTTGCCTGACTTTTGTTTTTGCTGTGTCAGTGTCGATGACTATCCCTTTGCTGAATGAAGTCCTCCTAGATGCTTCTTTTTGTCAGATGGGAGTTGATTTCGACGAAGAAGTTATTAATCCCGCGAAAGCTGGTATCCTATTGAATCAGCCACCCGAGAGAATGCTGCAAATCCAGAATCAGTCGCCTATTTTTCTCCAAAGTATGATGGAGAGCGGCAAGCTGGAATTTGCTGAGTCTGAGGATGTGACCTTCTTGAGACCTGCCTTTCTGTTCGGTGACCGACTGATCTCCACCGAGGCAAAGATACTGAAGATCAAGGAAGACTAGTTCTTCTCCGCGAAGGGCATGGTTCTGTACATGCGACAACTCGAACGCCAATTACCGCTGACGGCCTTCTACCGTCTAGCTTCCGAAAGGAGGATGTCATAGGAACTTACTCCTTCTCAATAAGGGGCAGTGGGGAGTACTCTTTCGATTGACGTTACTTCGAATCAAAGGGATACCTTGGCTGCCTCGCAAGCCGGTCCCTCATTCAGTTGCCGATCTTTGTGTCCTGGGAGCCTTTATAATGAGGTCCCTAGTGACACTTTTGCCTTTAGTGCTTCGACCTTTACTAATCGGATGCTAACATCGAAGGTTATGTATCCGAAAGGTAGCTTTGGGATGAGTTGGTGTCACCACGTGCTGAAGTGGGACGAGTTGACCCTTTGGGTGTTATCGAAGTTCAAGGCTGAGCTTAAAGAGATTGGGCTGACGGCTGCTATCCGTGCCACACAGGCTGGCGTGGATCTCAACAAGCATATGTTTTTTGCGCTCATGGAGATGTTCAATACCCAGACTGGCACTTTCTTTACCCCAGTGGGGGAGTTGGGACTGGCTCTCCATGAGATGTACGAGATGTCCAAGCTTTCCTGGGGCTCGAAACCGTACGAGGAATACTTTTCCTCAAACGAAGAGATCATCGTTCTGGAAAGGAAAGACCCGGAGATGATGGCTGTTTGTAAGGAGGTGGCGAGCCATCATTATTTGATGCAACGGAAGGACAAGGGTAAGTCTCAGCCTCATGTAACTGCTTGGAGGGATTATGTCTTCAAGCAGGATTTGGCGGACCCCTCAAAGATCCGATTTACGACTCCGCAGGGGCTGAAACCCACGGAAGTAACTTCTGAAATGAGCCGACTGGACGAGAGAGCTCCCCGTTCAAATGAGAGTGGCGAAGATGCGTATAGTTGTTTCTGGCATTGTGTGCACCGGATGTCATCCAAGGAAGTATTGACTGCATACTTGATGATATGGCTCCGGGATTGTGTGTTCTCGGACGGATCTGGCTCTGTGGAGAGGGTAAACGGGAACCTCATTTTGCCAGCAGAGAAATTGGTTTTTGGTCGCCCTTTGGCTCTCCTTTCCGCGATGGTGTGTAACCTGTTACGGGGTTTGAGGACCTTTGCTGATGATGTGATCCATGGGAGAGGTAGGAACGACAACTTTCCCCGGGCCGAGCTACCATTCCATTATTTGATGGGATGGTTGATTCTGTATCACCCGAACGTAAAGAGTCCAGGTCCTGAAGAGGATCACGTTGAAGGTGACGCATTTATCCGACGCTTCTACAAGAGGAAGTGGTTGTACACCGGCGTCCCCGTCTGCAGGATTCGAGGCCGACCAAGATTTAGAAGACTCTGGTAAGGATGCGATCACTCTGCCGAAATGGGGGTTTCCTTGGTTGCAGAGTATCCGGCCTTCCCACTTGGTCTACCGCAACCAAAATAGGTGTTATCTGGAGCCCTATCTGCCAAGCCAATTTGCTCGACAGTTTGGTTACACCCAGTTAATGTTGCGGAACCCCAGTAGCAGTCTGGGGTTTGCTGGGAGTTTACTGGATGGAGCCCGGGGTTGGCAATATTAAAATGCCGGGTGCACTGGACTTCGTTTCAATACGCCAGTTCGTAACCCTCGGCCACAGATCCTGTATTCGGCCGTTAAGCTGTATTGCACCATGAATACTGTACCTCCGGATTATGATAGGAAGACCAGCTTCATCATTGGAACACAGCTAGAGGCTACTCAGAACATGTTGGTGGCAGCTCGGTCATATCGGCCGCCAGAGTTGGGGGGATATCGGGCTGCTGCTGTAGCATCATCGAGAGGTATTTAGGAAGATCCCCCTGCTAGAAAGAGGCGGGATGACACAGAAGCCGATTTGTCTGTACCAAAAAGGTCGAGAAAGACGACGACTTCAAAGGCTACAGGAGTGCCGCCTGTAACACCAACGAAATCAGTTCCTGTTGAAGTAAAGACTTTTTCCATAATCTGGCTCCTTCTGCCATTTCTGATATGCTTTTTCTTTTGTAGGAACCGTTGAAGAAGAGGACCCGGGTTTCGAAACCGGGCGTCAGTAAACCGAAAGAGGTGGCAAGCTCTTCTGACGAGCGTATTCCTTCGATTGTAATGTCTCCCATGGGGGAGAATCCTGACGATGTTGTTCCGGCAGAGATTTCAGTATCTCCAAATTATGTTGGAAGGGAAACTGATGTTGAAGCATCCCGGAGTGGTGCAAGCCGCTGTGGGGGCCTTGGGCGTTGAGAGTCCAGTAGACACGGGGCTTCTAGATGAAGTGGAGTGGAGTTCGTCGTCTTCGGATGACATTCCTCTAGAGATGCGTGAGTCTGTTGTGGGGGCAACAGACGTGACTGAAACAGAGGAGAGTGTTGATTCCCCTCTGTGTCATGATTCGGGGAGGTCAGCTGTAGCGTTGTCGAGCCATACCCCAGGCTCATAAATAGAGGCTGAGGTGGCTGCCGACCGGGAGGTGGCGACAGATTTGGTCCCCGTGGAGGGATTCGATGATGAGGGGGAGACTCGTCTGCCGAGCCCGACACCAGAAGACGTGCCCCACCATGAAACGGGAGCTAATCCAGTTAGCTTGCCAGAGGAAGGCTCCGCGCTGGTTACAGATCGCGCCTCTGTGGTGGAGGAGGCAGCTCCGGATGTTGATAGTCCCTTTGAGACGGAAAAGGGCAATGGCTTGCTGATACAAGAGCCCTCTGTTGCTTCTTTGACTTGGGGGACGATATCGACACCCCACCCAACTCCTTCTGCTTTCTTGGCATCTGGAGCTGGTAGCGGAATTCAAGTTCCTGGTACGGGAGGGTCTGCTGAGGTCGACGTTCAAGCCTCGCAGATTGAGATCGGCGGGTCTTCTTTAGGTCCGCCATCCAGGATAGCTCCTCCAACTCCTGCCATGACACCACAAGTGCTGGCGGATGTGGATGAATACATGAAATTCATCGTTGAGGCAGTGTACAAGATGCTGCAGAAGGGTGTAACGACAGTGATGAATGCCAATGGGAGTTTCGTGATGGCAAAATCTATGGCGCTTCCACACATTGGTCTGATACGTCTCCACCAGGGCCATGATCATATAGCCGAGATTCTGGAGGCCTCGGTGACTGAGCTGGACCAGCTGCTTTTCAAATTTCATCGTATCCAGCAAAATGATATCTCTACCCTGATAGATGCAGAAAAGGAGAAGCTGATTGCTGAGATTGAATCCTCTTATCAGGCCACCGCGGGTGTCTGGGAACGCAAGGTGGCTGAAACTGAGGCTGCGGTGGAGAGGCTATCTCAGTCCACGCAGGAGAAGGTGGAGTTGTGGGCCGCGTTGGATGCTAGTATAGCGGAGGTTGATGCCAAGATTCGCCTCCTCGAAGACCAGCGGGCCCAACTCTTATTAGATGTTGAACGAGTCCAGGCTGAACATGTAGCATCTAAGGAGGAGGAAGCAGCTTTCACGCATCGGGCTCTTACTCTGGCTCAGCAGCGGCAGCAGTTGGACGAGAAGCATGAGGATGACACTTCTCCTGAGGCCATAGAAACGATGCATCAAGAAGCCGAACGCCGGGTCCTGGCGACTGTAGAGACTCGGGCAGCAGGCTTGAAGCATCTGATTGAAGAGCTTTCGGCCAACACCGGGGATGTTTAGGAATTGTAATCTCTTCTTCTTGTAATTTGCAACTCTTACTGGGGGTGTAATCCTTTATTTTTGTATAAAAATACATAGTTTTTTATGGTGTGTTCATTTTTGCTGTCATGAACTTGATGATTTGTGTGGACGTATTATCTTTTGCGCACCTTAGTTTTTAGGTACAGATAATAAGTTTGAGAGAACCGACATGTTTGCTCAGAGGTGATGTGGACGTGGTAAATATGGGATTCAAATGATAGAATCTTCCTACTCAGAGGTGTTATGGACGTGATAGGAATGACTCTGGAGGAATACGCAGAACTACTCAGAGGTAATGTGGACGTAGAAGTTCTGCGATCAATGTACGACAATGCAGGGGTTGTATGTACGAGATGTTTACTCAGAGGTAATGTCGACGTTGTAAACATGATGGGTAGCATCGTCTTACGGAGCGTAAGATTTCACTTTGTAGGGTGTAGGGGAACAACTTAGAGGTAATGTGGACGTGGTCGTCTCTCTACTGGAAAATAGAACACTATGGAACAGCTGGGTTCCAGAAGCGTAAGATTTTACGGGAGGTGTACGTAGGCCTTGATGATTGGGTCCAGAGACTCCCTTGTTGGGTGGAGATAGAAGTACAAGTCTAAAGGATGTCAAGAGTAGTACTTCTTTAAGAACTTGCCGTTGATGGGCATCATGAACAAGTCCCCATTGGATTTGGCGAGACGGTAGGCACCGTTTGAGTATACCGTCTCTATGACGAACGGTCCTTCCCACTTGGGTTCGAACTTTTCTGGTATCTTGTGAGTCAACACCATCGGCCTTCTGACTGCCAGAACCAGGTCGTCTACGTGGAAAGTCCTCTGTTTGACCTTTTTGTTGAAAGCCTGTGATGTACGGGCTTGATAGAGTTTGATACGTTATTGAGCTAGGAGACGCTTTTCGTCAAGTGCCTCCAATTCTCGCAGATGGCGACGTTGATTGTCTTCTTCTGTGAGTTAATTCGTGATTGCTACCCGGAGTGAGGGTATCTGGATTTCGAGAGGTAGTACCGCTTCGCTCCCGTAGACCAGGGAGAATGGTGTGTTGCATGTCGGGGTCCGTACCATTGTGCGGTAGGTCCAAAGGCATTCATCGAGCTTTTTGTCCCAGTCACGTTTGTTGGATGACATAACCTTTTTGAGTAGCCTGACGATAGTCTTGTTAAACGCCTCAGCCAATCCGTTTACTGCCAGATTATAGGCGGTTGATGCCACATTTTGAATGCGATTCTTGTCACAGAATCTGCTGAAAACATGGCTGATGAACTGAGGACCGTTATCGTGGATAATCCTTCGAGGTACCCCGAAACGGTAGATGACATGGTGTTTGATGAAGTTGACCACCCTGGAGCTCTTCACCTCCGCCAGTGGAACTGCTTCTTCCCATTTGGAGAAGTAGTCGGTGATGGCTAGGATGAAGCGGTGTCCCCTCGACGACGGAGGGGTGATCAGTCCTACAATGTCCATGCCCCAGGCTTCGAAGGGCCAGGAGACGACCGTAGGATGTAGTGGTTCTGATGGTGTATGGATGAAGTCAGCGTGAAGCTGGCACGTATGGCACTTTTTAGCGTAGTCGACAGCGTCGGCTGCCATGGTTGGCCAGTAGTAGCCCATGCGTCGCAGACGATCCTGCCACTTAGGACCAGGTTGATGAGCCCCGCAGGTTCTACCGTGAGCTTCTCGAAGGGCTTCGGCTGCTTCTTCGTTGGATAAGCATCGAAGGAGAAGTCCATCGTAGGAGCGTCGGTACAGCATTTTAGTAGCTGTATCGTAGTAGAATCGAAGGGAGCGCCTCCAGACTGAGACGGCTTCTTTCGGGTCCTTCGGGAGAATTTCGTAGACAGCGAAGTCGATGAACGGGAATCTCCAGTCTCGAATATTAATACTAGCACTCGTTGATGCGGCATGGGCAATTTGTGAGCATAGGTTGTTCTTAGGACAGACCAAGTCTCGACCAACTACCGTTACGTAGTGTTGAGTCCTGAGGGGTGCTGCTAATGAGGCTGCGAGGCCAGCCAGAGTGTCAGCATCCAGATTTTGTAAACGAGGTACATGTTCGATGAAGAACTTGGTGAAGGTTGAAATGATATTCAATACAACCTCATGGTAAGGAATTAGATCTTCATGGCAAACTTCGTATTGCCCTCTGACCTGATTAACGTCGAATTTAGATTCACCGTAGGCTTCCAGATGATCCACCCTCAGCTGTTGCGCTAGCTGGAGTCCCATGACGAGCGCGTTGTACTCGGCAACATTGTTGGAGCACGGCTTCCAAAGGAAGTAGGCACGCTGGATGACCAGATGATCGGGAGAGACTAAGACTACCCCCGCTCCTGCGATGATCTGGCCTTTAGGGCCTATTATTGAGGCACCATCAAAAAACATCCGCCAGACGGAGCTTTCTTCGGTGACGTTTGATTCTTGGACCTCATCCAGGATGTCTTCGTAGAGTCTTGAGGACTCTGGGATGGGGTGTGCAGCTAAAAAGTCACCCAGAGCCTGACCCTTGACGGCTTTTTATAGAACGAACACCATGTTGTATGGTGTTAGCAGGATCGCCCATATAGCTAGCCGGAAGTTTAATGACCCTGGCTTCGTCATGAGAACTCTGAGTGGATTGACTCGGGAGATGACATGAATCGTCTGGCCTGAGACATAATGGCGAGTCTTCTGGATGGCAAATACCAAGGCTAAACACTCTTTTTCAACGGGGTTGTACCGATGTTCGGCCTCGATCAGTATTCTACTGAGGTAGTACATAGCTTGCTCATAGCCTGTGTCGCTGTTCTGAGCAAGCAGAGCGTCGAGGGAATGATCCATGGCATGGACGTAGAGGTGAAAAGGTTTGCCGGCGACGGGTGCCACCGGGACTCGCGGGCTCGTCAAGTAAGCGTTGATGTCGTCGAAAGCTTTTTGGCATTCCTCTATCCAGACGTAAGAGACTCCCTTCTTCATGAGCTGGATGAAGGGTTGACATTTCCCGGAAAGGTTTGCTATAAACCTCCGGATGTATGCCAGACGCCCCTGCAGGCCTCGAAGTTCTCGGAGGTTCTTCGGAGGATCCATGTCAAGGATGGCTTTGGTCTTCTCGGGATCGACATGAATGCCGTTCGCCGTGATAATGAAGCCCAAGAACTTTTTGCTAGAAACCCCTAGAAAGGATTTAGCTGGGTTCATCTTGAGTTGATGCGCTCGCATGAGATCGAAGACTGTCTTGAGGTCTTCTAGATGATCTCCTTTGAGACGGCTCTTAACTGCGATGTCATCAACATAGCATTCAACTATTTTGAGAAGATACTGACGCTGGTATGTTGCACCTGCGTTCTTCAAGCCGAAAGGCATCACTGTGTAGCAGAAGACCCCCTTCGGTGTCCTGAATGACATGTGTTTTACGTCATCGGGGAACATCTTGATCTGGTTGTAGCCCGAATACCCGTCCATGAAAGACATGCGTTCGAAGCCACATGTGTTGTCGATCATCATGTCCATGATTGGTAGTGGGAATTCATCCTTCGGGCAAGTAGTGTTGAGATCCCTGAAGTCGATACAGACCCGTATCTTTCTATTCTTCTAGGTGACAGGGATGACGTTGGCCACCCAATTCGGGTGTTGTTCTTTACGAATAAATCCGCTGGTCAGGAATTTGTCTACTTCCTGATCGATAGCGTTCATGATTTCGGGACGAAAACATCGCTGTTGTTGCTTTATAGGCTTGGCATCAGGTAAGATGTTAAGCCTATGCATCGCAATTTGGGGATCAAGTCCCGACATATCTTCGTAGCTCCAGGCGAAGACATCGATATATTCTTTAGCCAGCTGGATTAAAGATTCCCGGTCTTCTCCTTTTAGGCTTTTGCTGATGAAGATGGGTTTGGAGGAAGATCCATCCCCAAGGTCGATCTGCTCGACTTCGTCTTCGGTTGGGGGTTCGCGTAATTCAAAACGAGACTCCCACTGTTCTTCTAGGCGTTGAGCCCAGGGTTCTTTCTCGAAGAATTCTAGCGTTTGGTCTTGGCCTTCATCTTCTTGAGATTGTGCAGTTGTCATGTTGGCTGATAGCACTCTCTTGAAGTCTGAGCCGATACTGGTATCGGAATCCTAAGTTGATGCTTCGGACGAGTGAGAATGTTCTACTTCTTCCACCTCTGAACTCTCTGGTGTTGACGGCGGCGTGACGTAGCCCACCCCCCCGTCGAGTTCGATGATAGTAGTCCTGTGGCTTTCCATTCGGTGTTGGAAGCCGGAGAGGAAGACGTCGACCCTTGCCGTAGTTCAGGCCTTGTTTGCTTTTTAGGTCATAACCCATCTTTTGGATGAGGTACTTTGTCTTATCCGTGTACCGATAGACTTGTATTCTGCCGGTATCTGGTTCTTGCTCGGATGGCGAGAGGTCTTAATGACGCTCGACTTTGCCGAAGATAATGGATTCTTCGTCTCGATTCCGCGGAGGGACTACAAAACAGACCCCTTGGGACGGGACTACTCGATTTACATGATGGACGGTCGTTATTTGTGTTTGCAACGACCGTAGAGCGTTATCTAATGTATATATGGCATTGCAATATGGAAGACTAGAATAATTAAAATACACTCTATTATTGATGAAACACGAGATTTTGTCCTATGGAATTACATTATCCAGAGAGGGTGCATCTACATCAGCAGAGATATATTCCCCTAGCTCTTCATCGGTGAGTACTGGGATTGGATCGGGAGAGTCCACCACAACTTTGGTCTTGGGGTCCGAGAGGGCTATGTGGGCCTTCTCCGGCAGCTTGGATGAGACAGATGATCGCGACGGCTTGCCCTTAAGACGCACCTTCAGAGGTTCCTCAACTGTACCTTCGGTGATAGGTGCCTTCCCCTGTAGTTTTGCCACAAGGGGAGCCGATGTTTGGGCGGCTTTCTCTTGAGCCGTATCTTCAAGGGAGCTTCAGTAGGTGTTCAACCTGGAGCAGTTGGTGCTTTTCCAGGTAGCTTGATGCTCATGGGAGGCAACGTCTGAGGCGGCTTCCCTTTGAGTCAAATTTTTAGAGGAGCATCAGGAATCGTCTCTGGCTCCATGTCGGACTCTGCTGCCATTTCTGCTTTATCGTCAACATCATTGGCTTCCTCCTCGTCATGTGATTTGTACAAGTTGGAATCAGTGAAGTAGGCTTTAACCCCCTTAAAAGGGTCGATGTCTGCGAACTCCGTCCGGATGATGTCATTAGTGGACACGTATTTTATATATTGGTGGAGTGTAGAAGGTACCACCATGTACTCATGCAGCCACGGACGACCCAGCAGGAGGTTGTAGTTGACATCGGCGTCCACGATATAGCAAGTGACCTCAGTTCTGAGGTTACCAATATGACACTTTAGCCGTATTTTGCCCAACAGCTCACTCTTGCTGGCATTGAAGCCACTGATTGTGGTGTTGGAGGGCGCCAGATGGTACATTGGGATCCCAGTGTCGACAGTAGCGTCTTCGGAATGATGCTGAGGGAAGACCCCGGATCGATCTGAATCTGCTTTACCTTGACGGAACCGATATACCTGTATAATACAGAGGCCTGTTGTGTCGGTTGTGCTTGAGCAACATGTCTTGTTGGGTGAAGGTTGTGTTGGGGATAACTTCATCCGCACAATGATAATGCGCACATGTAGTCGGGATATCTTCAGGCTGCTTGACCTGACTGATGAAGGACTCAGCATACTTCAGGGCTTCATAGAGAGCTTCACGAGTATCCTTGGAGAGGCGAAGAAGCGCAAACAGAGATAGGCGGGCAGGAGTACTGGCAAGTTGTGCCAGTATGTCGAAGTTGTGGGGCTTGGCTAGCCCCGAAGCATTCTCCTTTCTCAGAGGTTTGTCGAAACGAACCTCTACATGCTTCTACTTATTGGCTGCTGGAGGCTTGGACGGACCCCCTTTTTCGGCGGCGGGGGCAGTACAGGGAGGCACTACCTGGACGGCAGCTTCGTCGGGTTGGACTTCAACTACGAACAAGTTTGTATAGGAAGAGCCTCTTCTGCGGAGGAAGAGACCATGCGGCAAGACTTGATCTTTCTGCCTTTGGTTTTGGAGGCAGAGCGTACCTTCGGTTGAGTAACCTCGTAGACGAGATCAGGGTGAACCCATAAGATCTCTTTCTGAGATGTGGTGAGCGGGGTGAGTCCACTCACATTGTCACGAGTAGGTGGTAAGTTAACCACCTCCATTGTCGCCTTAGGGATGGGGATGATGCCATCTTGTGTTGTAGTTGGCGGCAAGGTGCCAAATTGAAGTGACACCAGGTTGGCCGAGACCGTTTTCTCCTCGTAGTCGACGGAGATAACATCCGTATTGATCATGCACTGGATGTAGTTTTTAAGGACGTAGCAGTCCTTAGTTGGATGTCCGATGAACCGATGGTAGTGACAGTACCTTGGATTGTCCACTTTCCCAACCTCGTCGGGATGCTTCAGGTCCGTCAATTTGATCTTGTCACCCTGCTTCAGTATCTCAAATAGTTGCAGGGTATCTTCATCGTTGAAAGAATAAACCTCCTTTGGCCTTGGTGCAAGTGAAGGCTTTTGAGTGGGTGCCGATGCACCTTTAGAGGCATTGACAGTCAATGCCTGTTTTCCCTTCGTCTCTCGTCCGGGGTTGTTGGCTGCAGGCCGTTTCCCCTTGTTCTCAAAGGCAGGGAAACTAACTCCCAGATGGCGAGCATTGGACGCCTTCTTTTCTGCTGCTTTGGCTTCGATGATCAAGGAACTCCAGTCGGGAGGAGTGGAGTTCAGCCATAGTTTGACTGTAGGCAGCATGTTCTTGCTGCAGGAGGAGAGGAGTGCATGTTCTGGCATGCCCGGGGGCAGTCTGAAGCAGGCATGTCGGAAGTATTCGATGAATACTCGAACTATTTTCTTCTCCTTCTGGCGTATCTCTGCGAGGGACGCCATTGTCATGTCCTTCTCGCCGTCATAGAAACGATCGAGAAAAAGATGCGTCAAGTCATCGAAAGAACATATAGAGTTATCGGGGAGGCTGCAGTACCAGTCGTACGCCACTCCTTTCAGTGCCTCGACAAATATGCTGGTAAGTAGTGCGTCCTTCTTCGGGAGATGTCCCATTTGGGACTGGAAGTACGTCAGATAGCAGCGCGGAGAGTCCTTTCCATCGTACGACGTCAGAGTTTATGGTTTATATTTAGGAGGATAAACCACTTTGTTCTATTCGAGGGGATAGGGCTGGGGATGCCCATCTTCTGGCGCTCCTCTTGCCTGTTCTTGGACTCAAAGCACTCGCGCAAGTCCCTGATCATCTCCACCATGTCTTTCGTGGAGCTGGGAGTCGGGAAAGGTGGTACAGCTTGGAGTTGAGCATTTGATGGCTCCGACGTCCGAGGTGCTTCACGGCGATCCGTATCCAAGGATACCCGTTGAAGGGATAAAATTGATTCTCCATTGGCCCCTGGGTCAAGACCGGTAGAAGGTGCCCTGGCCAAAGCTGACCGTATCTCGAACACTGCTTGAGTCAGTGTTTGCATGAAGACAGAGAGGGTTTTGAGCCCTCCCTCCAGAGTATCCATATGCTGGACGAGGTCTGCTGGCGGCGCATCTGGCTCGGTATCACCCCCAGTCACGTATACTGTCATGACACGGCTGGAGTCGAATGGATCAGTTGAGGCTTCACTCTCGACCTCGCTCGCTTGTAGGAGAGTTGCCTCTCCTGGAGTTTCGGCCTGGCTACCCCCAGATGTGTTTTAGAGGACACCCTCGTCTCCGGGAGAAGTATCCGCGAGGGCCTGATTACCCCTAGTTCTGTTTTAGAGGACTTCTTCGTCTTCGAGACGCAGGTCCACAGGGGCTAGACTACCCCCAGCAACATCCAGGAGGTTGACTTCCATCCCAGTTGTGCTTTATAGGGCATCTTCGTCTTCAGAAGGAGGATCAACGAGGGCTTGACTACCCCCAGCTTCCTCCAGGATCTTTCTTCTTCCCCGAGTGCCTTCGAACATTCTAGAGGATGGAACAGTTGTCTTGGTTCTCCTTGGCTGACTCTTGGACGAGGACGAGGAATGGTCGATCGTCTTTCGGATTGACGAGGAATTAGAGATCGCGTTGCATGAAGCAACCTCTGGTTCCTCTTGAATTGACACTTTCTTTCCGAAGCGACGTCGGAGAGGTGTTGGTGATTGCAGCCACTGGAACACCGACTGCCTTGTTGGCGGGACTACTATTTTGCAACAATAGTTGATGGTGACTACAGCATAGGTATGCCCTGTGAGGGGCGCATTATGCTTGTCAGTCGACTCTTCTGACCGGCATTTGTGAGTGATCACGTTACGCAGATCATTGGAGGAGAGTGCCACCTTCGCACCCCCATCAGGCGCATGGCAAGGCCAAGCGTCGGGGTGGTCAAGTGAATGCTGTACCCCCTGATCCAACACCAAACAGGTGCTCAGATCAGTAGTGGGGGAACAACATTTACAGAGACTTGAACGAACCTCAAACGCACAACCAGAGGAGGTGCGGGAGTTCAAGACCACAGGGTTTGCCTTGCTCGACTTGGTTGCGAACGCAACAGATGCGCCCAAGTGAGACAAGGACTTTGAAGGTCGACTCTTTTCTGGCGTAGAAGCACCCGAGTCGACCTTGTACAGCTTACCATCAGCAGCGCGCCTGATTGTGAGCGCATGCTTCTGGTTTGCTGCCGGCATAGCACGTTTGAGGCGCATGGCCCGTGCTGCCTTGTACTTCTTCGTACTAGCCCGTTGGGGCGCGTAGTACTCAGAGTCCAAATTCTCCTCGCCACTACAGCGAGTGAGTCTATCAAAGACAGAGACCTTCTGCGGCGCATCAGAGTGATGTACGGGACATTAGCTGCGCCCCTGCTCCGTCGACGCATCTTTCTCGCCTGAGAGGGAGATGGCTGGAAAATGTGGTCAGCCGCACGTTTCCCCGAGAGATGCACTGCACCAGTGGGCGCATCTTGGTTGCTGAGGACGTCAGCAGGAAGGGATGGCTGCATTGGTGCATCCCCTTCGGTGGTGGTGCCAGAGACGTCGACCTTGCGCACCCAAAATTGGCGAGTCTTCTTCGGCTTCGACAGCCGCTTCGAAGGACTCGCGGTGCCTTCAGAGATGAACTCCTCATACGCCTGTTAATTGAGGCGTACGACCAGCATCTTGTGGGAGGAGCCCATATTTACGTCGTCAGATTGCGACACAGCTTTCTCGGTGGAGGAGAAAGAGGTCCCCAGCAGAGTCGCCAACTTGTTTGCCATTAAAATATTTTGATATAATTTTAATATAAATAGAACAGTGTTACAATGTAGGACTTAGACGTAGTCCTAGGAGTACACTTTTGTTTAATCTGGGTCCCTTATACCGATGGAGCGAGTGGTAATACGTTGACTCTGTTGACGATCTGACGACGGTTCTCGGTTCTCTGAAGATTTAGGTTGCTCTAGGTGCAGGAGCTTACGAAGAGGAAGAAGACGTTGAGTGTCTGTATCTATCTCTCTCTATATATTGCTAATAATTGTACGACGTCTCTGTCTGTGTGTGTGTGAAAGAAGGAAATGATCCCTCTATTTATAGCTTTACAGGCTAGCTGCTCATGCGCGTATGTAGGATGCGCCTGTACATGGGAACGTCATGTGGTAGTTGCTGATGGAGGCGCGTAGGCGATGCGCCCTGATTAAGGAGTTGAACTCTTCTCGTTGCTGTCGCGGGCTGCGGCAGAGCTGACACGTAGCAACGGAGAAGATCTTTCAGTTGCTGAGAACTTGGGTGATTAACACCCTTTCATAGGCTGAATCAAGTCAAAGGACGCGTGTCGTAGGTCCATGGCCCGAAGATCTCAGATTTGGTAGGGAGTGATCTGATAGGATGCGCCTGAGATTGGGCGCATGAGGAGGCTTTGGCTCGTAACCTTTAGGAGTTACGAACCAGTCGGGGCGCATGGCTTTTGAGGTGCATGTGGGGCTTCAGTAGTGACTTTACTTCTGTCTTTAGGGATCAGAGAAAAGTCTGAGGCGTACGGCTTTTGAGGTGCATGCAGAGATTTAGGCGCATGGCTGCGGAGGTACATGCAAAATGGTTGGGCAGCCATATGGCTTATAACCGCCCGAGGGGAGTAATAATTGTGCTGACGTTGGCGACGCTTCGTTTTCTAAAAAAGCTGTCAACAGCAGTCCTCGGGGGACGTGCTGCCAACTCTGTCAGACTTCAGCATTTAATGTTCTTTGACAGGTGATAGGTTGTTGAGTGGGCGCATCGATCGGCGTTCCATTAGGCGCATGAGGACGCATGGGGGCGCATCCTTATGAGGTTGATGGAAGCTGGGCGCGTCAGTACGATACGCGGTCTGGCCGGCGCATCCTCTTTACATGACACATCTTTATGGGCCCGACTGTTACGTTCTTCGAGTGCTTTAAATAGCCGCTCTTGACTTGGCTGAATTCAAAGCGTCAGGTTCATCACCATTAATGCAAATTCATTGTACAGGATTCGGAGAGCCAGCTACTTGGCACATGGGTTTGATTTGCCCGGACTGTAAATAGTAGCATGGAGAGGGTTTGCTTCTCGTTCTCTCACGTCCTTCCGAAATGAACTTGTTTACTTGAGCAAATTCTGTTGATGAGATGCTTCCGAGGGTAAAGATGCGACGCATGATCTTCATTGATGCACTTGAAGGTGACTGTTACAACCAAAAGTCGGAGTCGAGGGCTTCTGAGGCAGGCGGAAGGTGCCTGTTGCATCCAAAGATCGGGATGCTCGAGCCTCGTCTCCGTTATGCTGGAAGAGCCGCGGATCGGAATTGCGGTGCCCCGATCATCTTTCTTGGGCTATGGGAGAGCTCCTACTCCTGCTAGAGTGGGTGTTGCCCATTCTGGTTGGGTTGAAAGTTGCTCCTTTAGCCGCAGGTTGATTTGCGGTGCTCTCCTCTTCCTTGGTTTGGGAAGCTCTTTCTCCAGCTAGTGGGTTGATTGTCACCCTCGTTCTTCTCAATAAATGCTTTATTAGTCGAAGCATTTGATGGTGCATATGCTGACACTTCATGATGCGCCTGACTGGGATGCTGAAGGACGGCACATAAATGAGCTGCTGAAGGGAAACACATAACTGAGGATGCACATAACTGAGCTGCTGAAGGGATGCGCCTGGCTGAGAGCGTATGGCGAGGTGCGCCTGTTTGAGAGCGTATGGTGGTTGTTGTGCCTAGCTGTAGACTTAGGGTCTTTTTTTGTAGAAATCCTCCTTTGTACAGCTCTTTTTAAGACATGTAATAGACTTTTATATGAAATAAAAATCTTCTTTTAATGTCTATATTTTTGCTTTGTTGTGCCAAGTACCACTACCAAAATACACTCATTTAGCGACGGCTTTTAGCGACAAAATTTTTTCGTCGGTATTAGCGACGGTTTCGTGGCCGCTCAGCGACTGATTTTCGACTACAAGCCTTTGCCATTTTTATTTTAATTTTAGGAGGAGGAACAGTCGTGCCGCCGTCGCTAGACTGACGGTAATATAGCGACGGATTTACCGTCGTCGCAACACAGTCGTATATTTGGCGAGAATTGTGTAGGAAATTGGCGGGACATATTTTCGACGACTTAGCGACGGGTAGTCAGTCGGCACATATCAAAAAGGGCAACTACCGGGCGACGGATGTATACCAGTCGCTAGTCCGTCGCTATATATACGTTCCAGACTTTAAATGAAACGGCGGGGGAAACTTTTCGAATTCCCCCCAAATTCACTCTCTCTCCTCTCTCTCTCTCTCTCTCTCTCTCTCGCCGGTGTCGGCTTCGGTGATCGGCGTCGGTGTCGTCGTCGGCGTCGGCGTCCTCTCCTCTCTCTCAACCGAAGGTAACCTCCTCTCTCTCTCTCTCTCTTTCTCTCTCTCTCTCACGGTGTCGTATAGGGGCTGGGCGACGCGCTTGGGGCTGGGCCGTCCGGGGCTTGGCGGCTGGCTTGGGTCGGGGGCTGGACGGCGGGCTTGGGGCTGGGACGTCGGGGGCTGGGCGGTGGGCTTGGGGCCGGGGCGTCGGGGTCTGGGAGGCGGGCTTGGGGTTTTGGGGCGTCGGGGGCTGGGCGGCTTGCTTGGGTCGGGGTCTGGGCGGTAGGCTTGGGGCGGGGGCGTCGGGGTCTGGGAGGCGGCGTTGGGGCGTCGGGGGCTGGGCGGCTTGCTTGGGTCGGGGTCTGGGCGGCTGGCTTGGGGCGGGGGCGTCGGGGGCTGGGCGGCTGGCTTGGGTCGGGGGCTGGGCAGTGGGCTTGGGGCGGCGGCGTCGGGGGCTGGGCGGCTGGCTTGGGTCGGGGGCTGGGCGGTGGGCTTGGGACGGCGGCGTCGGGGGCTGGGCGGCTGGCTTGGGGCGGGGGCGTCGGGGGCTGGGCGGCTGGCTTGGGTCGGGGGCTGGGCGGTGGGCTTGGGGCGGCGGCGTCGGGGGTGGGCGGCTGGCTTGGGTCGGGGGCTGGGCGGTGGGCTTGGGGCGGCGGCGTCGGGGGCTGGACGGCTGGCTTGGGACGGGGGCGTCGCGGGCTGGACGGCTGGCTTGGGTCGGTGGCTGGGCGGTGGGCTTGGGGCGGCGGCGTCGGGGGCTGGGCGGCTGGCTTGGGGCGGCGGGCTTTGGTCGGGGGCGGCGGGTGGCTTTGCTTCTCAAATTCATCTGAGTTTATATATTGGCTAAATAATGTGTTATCCATATTGGGTGTTTCATTAGTTTGGTGGTGTTTGGATTAGTAAATGTGAATATATATGGGGTTTGGATTCATGGTGTATATATTCACTGTCTCAAGGACGGTGCGAGTTCTATCAGTTATGTGCTTCTGTATAGATGTATATATCTATACATCTAGCTGTGATATACATATGTGTATGTGACAATCTCAGTTAGCGACGGACTAGTTACCGGTTAGCGACGGACTAGTTACCGGTTAGCGACGGATATTTCCAGCTCCATTAATTGCATTAATCTACGATACGACATGGTGACGGATATTCCCTGCAGCCATTCGACTGGCGAGGCAGAAACTATGTTGCCGTAGATAAAGTTGCATGTCCTCCTACCCTCATCCCTCGGCAATGATGATACGACAACCCATCACTATATCTTATATAGTAGTAGATGATGTCTTAGTATATTACATTAGTGAGTTCATCTTGATTATGTTACGTACGTCCTTCAGATACTAGATACGATAAGGTTAACATATCATACACGATATGTATACAGAATATAGATGATTCACACTAATGTATGCTAGAATGAATCTTGGGTTGTGTTCTGAGCCATCCGTTCTCACACTTAAAACACATAGGAATTAGTAGTGTGAGAGCGCCAGAGAGAGTGAGAGCGCCGGAGGGGGGAGGAGAGAGAGAGAGTAAAATGGTACGACATGGTGAAGTAGTACTATATTTTGGCTCCAGTTCCAGCTCCATTTGATCTACGGTACGACATGGTGATCAGGACATAGTCTCTGCAGCCATTCGACTGGCGAGGCAGAAACTATGTAGCCGTAGATAAAGTTGACTGTCTTTCGACCCTCATCCCTCGGCAATGATGATACGACAACCTATCACTATATCTTATATAGTAGTAGATGATGTCTTAGTATTACATTATGTGAGTTCATCTTGATTCTGTTACGTTCTTCAGATACTAGATACGATAAGAACATATACTACACCATATGTACAGAACATAGATGATTCACACTAATGTATGCTTGAATGAATCTTGGGTTGTCTTCTGAGCCATCCGTTCTCACACTTAGCAAAAAATCGAATTTTTTATACTTTATCGGCTTTCGAAAATGTACTCAAATTACATGATGGTTCCTTTAGTTAGCTTGCTTATGTTACAATTATATTATTTGTGACTATCGATCTTACCAGATGGTACCCATGACCCGAGGAGCGGCACGTCGTTTGAAGAAAACAGTGAATGCTGAGGTGGCTCCTCCTACAGTTGAGGAGGAAGTGGCACCGGTTGCTAGTGAGACCGGGAGTTCTATTCATCCAGCACCGGTAGCTAGTGAGACCGAGAGTTCTCTTCATGTAGTCCTTACAAGGGATGACATCTCTTCTCGCGCCAAAGATCTCGCTTTTTCGAGGTGGATGCGTGAACGTATCACTGAGCGTTTGCGTGAGCAGCGTGGTTCTCATTAGCTATTAGTACTTATTTGTATTGGACTATTGGTATTGGGTTATTTTTGTATTAGACTATTTGTATTGGACTACTTATTGAGTTGTTTTTGTATTAGACTATTTGTACTGTCCTCCGACCCTCATCCCTCGGCAATGATGATACGACAACCAACAAGAGAGAATATTAGATCCATCTCAGTATGACGTATACTCTGAGAGATCACTATTACAAGAATGATATCAGTAGTAAGATTGAGTGCTGGAGGAGATATTATCAGAGTATACGTCCTACTCAGATTGGTCTCCCACCGTTACTAATTTTTTCTGACAGCATGGTGGATGTGCTCCGTCAACAGAATCTTGCTCCGAGCAAAAACTTTGTCCCGGAGCTCAAGTAGACATCCTTCGTGTAGAGCTCGAGTGAGAGGTTCCTGACAGCATGGTTGTCTCATTTGTCAAAGTATTCATGCTCATCCCATATTGGTTGTGGGACGAGCACGGATACTTTGACAAAGGAGACCACCGTGTTGTCAGGAACCTCTCACTCGAGCTCTACACGAAGGATGTCCACTTGAGCTCTGGGGCAAAGTTTTGGCTCGGAGCCAGATTCTGTTGACGGAGTACATCCACCATGCTGTCAGAAAAAAATAGTAACGGTGAGAGACCCATCTGAGTAGGACGTATACTCTGATAGTATCCCCTCCAGCACTCAATCCCACTACTGATATCATTCTTGTAAAGGTGATCTCTCAGAGTATACGTCCTACTCAGATGGATCTCCAAAGTATCCACTCCGGTTGGTTGTGTTCTGAGCCATCCGTCCCAGGGATTTGATTCTGTATTTTGGTTTCTGTATTTTGGCTCCAGCTCCATTTGCATTTGATCTACGGTACGACATGGTGATCAGGACATAGTCCCTGCAGCCATTCGACTGGCGAGGCAGAAACTATGTAGCCGTAGATAAAGTTGTCTGTCCTCCGACCCTCATCCCTCGGCAATGATGATACGACAACCTATCACTATATCTTATATAGTAGTAGATGATGTCTTAGTATTACATTATGTGAGTTCATCTTGATTCTGTTACGTTCTTCAGGATAATTGATGTCTATTTTATATTAATTTGGTTTGGTCTATATGATTCTTGGATAATTGGCGTGCATTAAATTCGTATGTGCATATTTGGTCTATGTGATTCTTGGATAATTGGTGTGCATTATATATTGGTTTGGTTTATGCATATTTTTTCAGCTCCATTTGCATTAGTCTACGGTACGACATGGTGATCAGGACATAGTCCCTGCAGCCATTAGACTGGCTCCATTTGCCTGTCCTCCGACCCTCATCCCTCGGCAATGATGATACGACAACCTATCACTATATCTTATATAGTAGTAGATGATGTCTTAGTATTACATTAGTGAGTTCATCTTGATTCTGTTACGTCCTTCAGATACTATATACGATAAGAACATAGATGATTCACACTAATGTATGCTAGAATGAATCTTGACTTGGGTTCTGAGCCATCCGTTCTGATCAAGCATCTTCCTTCTCCTCTCCTCCACCATGGCTCTGAACCAATCTGCTCCTCCCTACTTCCCTTCTTTTTTTTTGACTCTCTCAGCCACATATGACATCCAGCTCAAGTGTAGAGTCGGGGAAGAAGAATCGGGCAGGAAGATGAGGGGGAAGCAGCACAGCCTGCAGCATGACCCGGAGGAAGTACAGAGGTTTTCTTCAACAGCCGTAGGAGAAATAGTTCTCCTACGGCTGTTGAAGAAAACCTATGTACTTCCTCCGGGTCATGCCGCCGGCTGTGCTGCTTCCCCCTCATCTTCCTGCCCACTTCTTCTCCCCCGACTCTACACTTAAGCTGGATGTCATATGTTGCTGAGAGAGTCAAATAAAAAGAAGTGAAGTAGGAAGGAGCAGATTGGTTCAGAGCCATGGTAGAGGAGAGGAGAAGGAAGATGCTTGATCAGAACGGATGGCTCAGAACACAAGCCAAGATTCATTCTAGCATATATTAGTGTGAATCATCTATTTTCTTATCGTATATAGTATCTGAAGGACGTAACAGAATCAAGATGAACTCACTAATGTATGCTAGAATGAATCTTTGGTTGTGTTCTGAGCCGTTCGTTCCGATACTTGGCAATTAAGTCATTCGACTGGTGAGGCAGCAACTATATATAAGGCTACTTGCATGTTCTTCCAACTTTAAATTACAAGATTACTACATTTGGTTACATAAATCACTAACCTCATCACGGCCAATGTTTACAGTCCTGGTCTCAACTGTCTTCGATTCTATGATCCCATGCTTTCTGCCGAGTAAATTGACGCTATGATGCATTGACATGCTCTACGAAAGCGTCCAGAATCTTGACACTAAGTATCTGGAGACCAAAGCTTGCAAGAAGATGCTGCTCGACCCTAGAAGTGAAGCAGAAAGGCTACGTGAGGGTTTAAAACTCAATGTCGATGATTTAAAACCTCGGCGAATTTACGGGTGCCCCACATTTGAGTGCTACACCAAGACTCACCGTGATGAGGTTAGTGATTTATTTAACCTAAGACATGGGATCATAGAATCGAAGACAGTTGAGACCAAGACTGTAAACATTATGTGAGTTCATCTAGAATGAATTTTGGGTTGTGTTCTGAGCTATTCGTTCCCATACTTGACAATTAAGCATGTGAAATAGAACTGATTATGTTTAGTTTGTCTTACGATACAGATTTTCACATCCAAATTGAAATGGATCGTTACTTCGTTGTTCGTACATGGATGTACTAGCGGATCAACCTCCTGGACCGTAGGTACTTATAAGTATTGACCGTGTCGGATTAGTATCGATCTATCGTTTTGGTATGCACCGTATCGGTTGGTATTGGCCTTAGCGAATTGGTATCGTCCTATCCGATATGTATCGGCCGTATAGCCATTAAGTCATATTGGCCTTATCGATTTAGTATCGGTCATATCTGATAGGTATCGACCGTGTTGGATTATTATATACCATTTCGGATTAGTATCGTTGAAGGTTTAGTAACAAGTGTACTTGGATTTCTCTCTTCTAGAGCTAGATTACCATTGCAAGAGAGTCACGAGAGCGTAGATGGCCAGTTACAGAACATACATACTTCCTTTTCAATCTCGCTTTTCCTGATGGAAAATGAAGTATGTATGTTACTGTAACTGGCCAATCACGATCTGGTGATTCTCTTACAATGGTATTCTAGCTCGAGAAGAGAAAAATCCAAGTACAGTTGTTACTAAACCTTCCACGATACTAATCCGAAATAGTCTATACTAATCCAGCACGGCCGATACCTATCGGATACGACCGATACCAAATCGATAAGACCAATATGAATCCTAGCTATTCGGCCTATACATGTACATATCGGATATAGGACGATACCAATATGATACATCCTATACTGAACCGATAGACCGATACTAATCTGATACACTAGATACTAAGTACATCTAGCATCTCTGTGGATCCACAAATTACTGCACGATAGTACCAACGACTCCAGTTACATCCGGTTATTGGTGAGTACATGATTACATAGTAATTATGTTAGTCTTGTAATACAGATTTTTACTCTCTCATGCTACCAATGTCACAACTTTTCGAGTGCTGCTCCCTCTAATGATGATGAACGCAAAAAACCAACGTCACAACTTTTATAACTTGAGTAAATTTCTTTACCCTATATAAAAATTTCTGTTGTCAGAAAGATGGCTCCTAGGACTCGTCGAGGTGGTGCTGCTAGTCGAGGAAGGGGTCGAGGCAAGAAACCCTTGGAGGTCGACACGGAGGAAGTCTCCGTCGTCAAACAAGAGCCGGTGACTGTCAAGGAAGAACCGATGACCATCAGGGAAGAGATTGCTCCCAAGCTTGAAGCTAAGAAGGAGCCACCGTCAGAGAGTAGTAGCATCGGGACCGACCCTCCTATCCCTACAGAAGACCTCAACCAGATTGAGCCTTCGTATGCAAAGTGGCTGATAGAATGGTACATGCCTCAACGCAATTATCATCCCTGGCTGTGAGGATTCATCGTCTGACTTGTGGTCTTTGTTGAGGCCAAAGTCGATTTTCCTATGTGTTTTGGAATATTTGTGAAAATTTTGGAATATTTGTGCTATGATCGGTCGTCAGGATTGGATATTAGGTTACTGTAACTGGCCAACTCTTTCCTATGTATTTTGGAATATTTGTGAAAATTTTGGAATATTTGTGCAATGATCGGATTATAACGATGGATATTAGGTTACTCTTCCGGATAACTGATGTCTATTTTATATTAATTTGGTTTGGTCTATATGATTCTTGGATAATTGGTGTGCATTAAATTCGTATGTGCATATTTTGGTCTATGTGATTCTTGGATAATTGGTGTGCATAATATATTTGGTCTATGTGATTGTTGGATAATTGGTGTGCATTATATATTGGTTTGGTTTATGCAAATTTTTGCGAACAGCTAAAAAGCAGTAACTTTTTTTTTCAAAATATTCTCAGTTAGCGACGGACTTGTGACCGTTTTGCGACGGATGTCTCCAGTTGTCGACTATTTTTCGACGGTTATTCCGTCGCTACCTGGATATTTGAAAATTATTTCCAGGTAGCGACGGATGGTCGACGGACAATCCGTCGGCATGATTTATTGTTCGACGGAATAGCGACGACATATTCGTCTCCCGTGTTCTGGAAATAACAAGAATTTCCAGAACAAGGTCGACGGTTAATCCGTCGCTATGCGGTCGATATATTGCGACGGCATAGCGACGACTTATCCGTCGCCAAGTTGCTGGAAATGACATGAATTTCTAGAAGCTGGTCGACGGCTTTTCCGTCAGAAAACCGTCGCTAATCCGTTACTTGATATCGACGTTATCGACGGATTAACGACGAAACGATACGATCTGATACGCTTTTGCGACGGGTTAGCGACGGAAATTTACGTCGGTATTGTCTACACAGTTAAGTACTTAAAAGCCGAAGTGGACGACAGTCCGTCGAAAATGCGTCGCTAATGCTTCGTATTGTGACGTCGACTATCCGTCGCTATTCCGTCATGTGACGACAACTTAGCGACGGATGGTTATTAGCGACGAGCTGATTGCCGACGGATTTTTTTGGCCAATATCCGTCGGCAATCGGTCGCTAATAGTTATTACCGTCGTCTTAGCGACGGATTCGGTCGTCGCTAAATCGATAAATTTTGGTAGTGTACTTCCTCTGAGCTCCCTGGTGCATATAATATTTGGCGCATAGGATTTTTAGTCCAGAAATTCCATGCTTCTATAAACTCTACTTGTGGGTTTATGGTTCATCACATAGTCTTCCTCTAAGAATCGGGCATTGGTGCTAACAATGACCTTCTGATCCTTAGGACTATAAAATAAACCTCCTTTCGTTCCTCTTGGATAGCCTACAAACAAGCGTACTTTTGTATGAGATTCTAACTTATCTGCTTTCCCATTCAGCACATGTGCTGGACTACCCCAAATACGAACATGTTTCAGACTAGGCTTACGCCCAATCTACAGCTCTGTGGGAGTAAGAAGTACTGACTTAGAAGGAACCAAGTTCAAAATATAAGCTGCAGTCTCTAAGGCATATCCCCAAAATGAATCTGGCAAATCCGAATAACTCATCATTGATCTAACCATCTCCATAAGAGTTCTATTCATTCTTTCGGCTACACTATTCTGCTGGGGCGTTCCAGGTGCAGTCAATGGGATGCAATCCCAGCCTCTGATAAATAATCCCTAAACTCTCCAAAGAGGTACTTGCCACCACGATCTAATCGTAATGACTTGATATATTTTATATGACGTTTCTCCGTTTCAGCCTTGTACTCTTTGAATTTCTCAAAGCACTCAGACTTACGGCGCATCAAATAAATGTATCCATACCTTGAATAATCGTCAATAAATGTGACAAAATATTCAAAGCCACCTCTAGCTTGGATAGTCATGGGTCCACACAAATCAGAATAAACCAATTCCAACACATCTTTGGCCCTATACCCCTTTGCCGTAAAAGGCCTTTTGGTCATTTTACCTTCCAAGCAGGATTCATAGACTGGTAGTGCCTCCACTTCCAATGAACTCAAAGGTCCATCTTCAACCAGTCTTTGAATCCTTTTTAGGTTAATATGCCCCAATCGCAAGTGCCAAAGATATGTTTGGTTCATACAAGAAGGTTCTTTTCTCTTATTTAAGTTAGATGACATATTATTCATTTCCATAAGTTGCATTGTGGGCGAAATAGGAATAATGACATACAAATTATCAACCAATGCATTAGAACAGATAAAATGTTTATTCTTTTTAATAACAATATTGTCATTAAAATAAACTGAATATCCATCCTTAACAAACATAGAAACAGAAACTAAATTCCTTCTAAGTGAAGGTGCATAAAGACAATCTCTCAATATTAAAGACTTACTTCTACTAAAAGATAAAGTAACATCTCCTAATGCAACGACTGATACTTTTGTAGCATCACCCATGAACAAGCATATCTCTCCATCACTGAGCCGTCTGGTTTCCTGGAACCCCTGCAATGTATTGCAGACATGATTAGTGGCTCATGAATCTACGCACCAGGTGCCGGTAGATAACACCGCTAAACATGTTTCAACTACTAGTAAATGAGATATACCTTCTTTGTTCCCTTGTTTTAGAAGTGGACAATCAGTCTTCCAATGTCCTGACCCTTTGCACTTGAAATATTTGCCTTTCGGCTTTTTTACCGCGCCTTGAGGTCCCATGCCCTTCTTTGCTGAGTTTGCCTATTTCTGAATGTTATTCTTCTTCTTACCGTCTTTTGGCTTAGAAGTAGAAGCCTTTTCAGAAACAAAAATATGACCACTCTGCCTAAAGAGAGATTCAGCATCCTGTAGCTCTTTTGCAAGTTCTGTCAAACTATACAATCTTTTGTTCAAGTTGTAATTAAGGCAGAAATTGTCAAAACTTTTAGGCAGAGTCCCGAGAATGATATCGACCTGGGATTCCCTATCGATTTCTGCTCCAAGGATCTCCATCTCATTCAGATAACCCATCATCTTGAGAACATGATCCCTTACTGGTGTACCCTCAGCCATTTTTGTATTCATCAAACATTTCATAGCAAACTGCCTAGCTGCTCTACTCTGATGTCCGAAGAGTTTCTTGAGCTTATACATCATGTCATAAGCAGTGGCCATGGCCTGATGCTGATGTTGCAGTACATTTGACATAGATGTCAGAATGTAACACCGTGCCATCTCATCTGCCTTTTTCCACTTCTTATAAGCCTCTTTGACCTCTTTATCAGAGTTAGCATCAGGCTTAGGTGGGCATTCCTCAACAAGTACATATTTGTACTCCTTAGCAGTCAGAACAATATCCAAATTAGTTTCCAGTCAATATAATTAGGTCCAGTAAGTTTGTTTTCTTTAAGAATCACCATAAGTGGACTGAAAGAACCCATTTTTTTGAAATCCTGAGAATCACATAAATAAAATTATGTAGGGCAAAAAATCTTCTTGAATTAACTAAATATTGATTCCCTCAAAATAATAATTAGAAATTCACCAACACCTTGATCACCATGAATTTAGCATGCCACGATAGTGTGGACGTATACAAATTCAACTTTGTTCAAATAGGTTTTTCTTACTAATTTTACTATCATGTCAACATAACTTTATGACAAATAAAATTAATATGCTGGTCTTGCTCTGGTCATACAAATAGTAGCAGTGACTCCGATGGAAAGGATACCATTATTTGTATCTAAGTGTATACCATTACTTAATACTAAGTCCATTACCTTGTAATGAGTTCCTTCAATGGAGAAATGAACACATACTAGGTAACTTTCTACAATTATCCCTAAGGAAGTTTGTACTGGTGATACTCACCCGATATGGAGGAAAGCACTAAAGCTAACACGCAAGTATAATTACATCACCTACAAACCAGTAATGGAGACCATAGGATTTATACTAAATAAATATCCTCTCCCACTTAGTTATTTAACAATGAGGGTTTTTGTACTAATTGATATTATGGCCATGTTGTCCATTATTAATGTAGGCTTGATTTTTCAAAAAAAACAACCACACAATAATAAATATGCATAATCAGAAAAAAGCAAAATGACAAAAATAAGAGAAAATATCCAACTATTATGGCCATCTTTGCTGCTCCGTCCTCAACTATTCAAATTCGAAATCTGCGGCTGCGCAGATCTATTCGGGGTTCGACCTGCCCGGTCAGGTCGTGGGGTTCGGGGCAGCGCCCCGATCTTTAAAAAAAAAGATTTTGGCTGTCGATTCCTTCATCGAAAATCATCTGTCTGCCTCTGGACTGCTTAATACCAGCATCTCGTCCGGCGTCAGAAACAGCCACCAACGCCATCATGATTGATCAAAAATAATTAAAATTACATCTATCCTATGCCTCCCGAAGGAGTTCACACATAATCTAGATTGAAAAATTAAAATAATAAGCACGATCAACCCTCATGATTTTAATTACATCCACAGCAACAACAACATCCACGACATGTCAGTGGTTTAAACAACACAATAAAAAACATGCATTGGACCATAATAGTTGGATCTAAGATGCCTGCAAAATCGAGTTAGAACAGATCTACATCTACCGACTATTACACAGTGCAGGTTTTATTGGACAACATGGACGTATCAATCAATACGTAGATCCAAAGTGGCTTTGATACCAATTGATGGAACTGAGGATTCCCAGGACCCTTCCTTTGGTATGCGTATTGATCGATAGAAAGTTAAACAGATCTAATACGTGTTCTAACCCTTCATAGGCGGAAACTAGGGTTAACGAATTATACCTGCGGCGGAAAAGAGACAAGTAATTCCTGTCAATCTCGAGCGGACAATCCCAAGATCTTCTGCAGGTATTCCTTTCTCGAGTTGGACGTCGTATGGGCGACGATCTTCCAACCTTTTTTTCTCCTTGGCAGCCCTCTCTTTCTCTCCTTACGAGAATCACGAATTTAGAGAAAGTTTCAGATTTCTGATCAGTAATCTGGCGGACAGAGAATAGAGGATATATATAGGCTACGGCAGGGATCATGAGGAGAATTAGGGTTAGGCCTCCTAACGGATCTTGATATCCCGTGTTCAGCCCGAACACACAATCCAGGCCCATTAACAATAGCTCGGTCTACTAATAAGCTATTGTTGCACTACATCCCTAATCCCAAATTATGTTTGTGGGCTCCTTTTATTATATGCTTGTTTGGCTCCCCATGTTAAGATATTGTATGTCCGTCGATCAAATTAAGTTACTGACAACTATGTTGATTCGACATCTTTTATCCTTAAGTAGTACCGTTCAACTTTATTTGTCATGTTGGATATAATCCACCTGCAGGGTTTACATGACAATCCTTATGAGCTCCTTAAGGGGACATCATCAACCCGATGTATCGGGACATGGATTCCATTTATAATCAACAGCCCATCATACATACAATGTTATTACCCAATTCATAGAGGTTGTTGATTCATAATGAATCTCACTCTTTTATGAGTCAAAGTAATGCACACTGCATATACATGTTCGTTATTATATCCGGATTAAGAGCACAAGCATCCATAATAACAGAGGTATTTGTTCTCTTATGTAGTCAGTACAAAGAGAACAACCTCAAGTGGTCCTGTTAAATACACACAAAGTGTACTAGTGTAAATCTATAGTCAAGATAGACTAATACCATATTACACTACAACCTTTCCAATAGATTGTCCAAGTCCATCTAGGTTGTGAACTATTTATATACTCCATAGGGAACTGATAATATGATCTTCTGTGTGACACCACACACCATATTATCTACAATATACAATATCAGACATTTGCATTAACACTTACAACAAATACAATATGCAAACATTTGCCTATATGATTCTCATTCAAAATTTAAGGAAATAAGGTTACTACAAAAGTGATGCTTTTAGTATATAATCCTAACAGAAGCGGTGTCCCCTAGACGAAGGAGGGGTGATGGGTCCCACTATAGACATGGCCAAGAGACGACCATAGGATGTAGAGGCTCTGGCAGTCTGTGGATGAAGTCGGCGAGTAGCTGGCAAGTACGACATTTCTTTGCATACTCGACAGCGTCGGCCATCATGGTGGGCCAGTAATAGCCCATGAGTCTAAGTCGGTCCTGTAATTTAGGATCGGGTTAGTGAGCTCCGTATGTTCCGTCATGGGCTTCTCGAAGAGCTTCGGTTGCTTCTTCGTTTGATAGACATCGAAGGAGAAGTCCATCATAGGAGCGTCGGTACAACATTTTAGTGGCCGTATCGTAATAGAACCGGAGCGAGCGCCTTCTGACTGAGACTGCTTCCTTCAGGTCTTTCGAAGGATCCCGTAGATGGCAAAGTCGATGAACGGGAATCTCCAGTATCTGACATTGATACTGGTGTCAGTAGTCGTGGCATGATTTGTTCGCATGCACAGATTGTTTCTAGGGCAAGCGAAATCCCGACCTACCAATATGATGAAGTGTTGAGTCTCGATGGGTGCTGCCAATGAGGCTGCGAGGCCAGCAAGAGCGTCAGCCTCTAAGTTTTGTAGCCGAGGCACATGTTTTATAAAGAATTTAGCAAAGGTTGAGATGATGTCCAACACTGCTTTGTAATAAGGGACTAGGTCTTCATGGCGGACCTTGTATTATCCTCGAACTTGATTGACAACGAGTTTTAAGTCGTCGTAAGACTCGAGGTATTCTAACCCCAGCTACTTTGCTAACTAGAGTCCCATGATGAGAGTATTGTACTCTGTAATGTTGTTTGGCGCACGGCTTTAAAAGGGAATAGGCACGCTGGATGACCAGCTTGTCGGGGGAGATCAGGACTACCCCACTCCTGTGATGATCTGGCCTTTGGGGCCTGTTCTTGAAGCACCGTCGAAGAACATCCGCCAAACGGGGTTCTCTTCAGTAATTTTTGGTTCTCGTACTTTATCTGGAATATCCTCATATAGTTGGGATGATTCCGGAATTAGGTGCGCGGCTAGGAAGTCGGCCAGTGCTTGGCCTTTGACAGCCTTTTACGGGACGAATTCCATGTCATATGGCGTCAATAGTATCGCCCAAGTAGCTAATCGAGAATTTAGCGCTCCCGACTTAGTCATGAGAACTCTGAACGGATTGACCCAGGAGATGACATGAATTGTCTGTCCCGAGACATAATGGCGAGTTTTCTGGATGGCGAACATTAGAGCTAGACATTCTTTTTCGACGGGATTGTACCGGTGTTCGGCCTCAACCATTGTCCTGCTGAGGTAGTAGATGGCCTGCTCATGGCCCGCATAATTGTTTTGGGCTAACAAAGCGCCAAGAGAATGGTCCATTGTACGGACATAGAATAGAAATGGTTTGCCTGCGACATGTGCCACTAAGACTGGAGGATTCATCAGATAAGCTTTAATGTCGTCAAAGGCTTTCTAACATTCTCTCATCTAGACATAGAAGACTCCCTTCTTCATGAGCTTGGTGAACGACTGGCATTTCTCAAAAAGGTTCGCGATAAACCTTCGGATGCATGCGAGACGTCCTTGCAGGCTTTGAAGTTCTCTAAGGTTCTTCGGAGGGTCCATGTCAAGGATATCTTTAGTCTTCTCGGGCTCGACATGGATGCCTTTTGCAGTGATAATAAAGCCCAAGAACTTTCCACTGGAAACTCCAAGGAAGAATTTGGCGGGGTTCATCTAGAGCTGATGTGCCCACATGAGATCGAAGATTGTCTTCAGATCTTGGAGGTGATCACCTCGAAGACGGCTCTTGATGGAGATATCGTTAACATAGCATTCGACTATTTTACGGAGGTGCTTACGAAAGATGGTGCTCATAGATCTTTGGTATGTGGCACATGCATTCTTCAGGCTAAAGGGCATTACTGTGTAGCAGTAAACCCCCTTCGGAGTCCTGAACGACGTGTATTTTTTGTCGTCTAGGAACATCTTGATCTGGTTGTAGCCTGAGTACCCATCCATGAGGACATGCCCTCGAAGTCACATGTGTTGTCGATCATTATGTCGGTGATCGGGAGTGGAAATTCATCCTTCGGACAAGCAGAGTTGAGATCCCGAAAGTCGATACAGACCCGGATCTTTTCATTCTTCTTTGTGACGGAAACGATGTTAGCCACCCAGTCTGGATGTTGCTCTTCGCGAGTAAACTCGCTGTCTCGGAGCTTATATACTTCTTTGTCGATAGCGTACATAATGTTGGGACGGAAGCGTTGTTGTTGCTGCTTAACAGGCTTAGCGTAAGGTAAGATATTAAGCTTGTATATTGCGACTTGTGGGTCGAGTCCCGACATGTCTTCGTAGCTCCAGGCGAAGACGTCGATGTATTCTTTGACCAGTTGGACCAAAGATTCTCGGTCCTTCCCTGCTAAGCTCTTGCTGATGAAGATAGGTTTGGATGAAGATCCATCTCCAAGGTCGATCTGCTCGACTTCATCTTTAGTAGGGGGTTCCCGTAATTCAAATTGAGATTCCTATTGTGCGCCTAGACGTTGAGCTCCGAGTTCTTCTTTGAAGAACTCTACTGTTTGATTGTCGTCTTCATATTCTGAAGGATGTGCAGATGTCATGTTAGCTGATAAAACCTTCGTGAGGATTGTGCCGACGCTAGTGTCGAAGTCCTAAGTTGAAGCCTCAGACGAGTGAGAATGTGCGACGTCTTCTGCTTCTGAACTTTCTGGGGTTGTTGGGGGCATGATGTAGTCCACCCCCCGTCGAGTACGGTGATAATTGTCTTGTTGCTTCCCTTTCAGAATAGGAAGTCGTAAGAAAAGACGTCGGCCCTTGCCATAGTTTAGACCATGGCCGCTTTTCAGGTTATAGGCAATCTTTTGGATGAGATACCTGGCTCGATCATTGTACCGGTAAATTTGTATTTTGTCGGTGTCGGTTTCTGGCTCCGTCGGTGGAAGGTCTTGGTGACATTCGACTTTACCGAAGATGGTAGGTTTCTAGTCCTGGTTCCGAGGCGGAACTGTATAACAGACTCCTTGGTACATGACGACTCGATTTACATGATTTACAGTCGTTATTTGTGTTTGCAATGACTGTAGAGCATTATCTAGAGTATACATGGCATTCCAATGTAGAAGACTAGAATAATTGAAAGATACCATTTTATTGATAAAATATAGGATTTTGTCCCAAGGGATTACATCATCAAGGGACGGTGTATCTATATTAGCGGATATGTACTCTCCCAGTACTTCGTCAGTGAGTACTGGAGTAGCCTGAGGAGGTTCGAGAGAACCTATTGGGAGCTTGGCCTTTGTCGGCTCTGGTGCCGATTGTATAAGCATGGAAAATATTGCTTTTAGTCCCACATCGGAAAAGAGAAGATGAAAGGGCTCATTCTATTCTATATATAGAGCCCACTTGCCTCCTTTGAAAAGGGCACCAAAAATAAAAATAATCACTCAATTGGGTCACTCGCTGTCATGGCGAGGATGAGTTGGGTCTGAGTACTAGGCGTCTTCGCGGGCTAGTATGAAGAAATCCAAGGCGGCACGGGCCATGCGCTTTAAACGTGCTATAACAACAGTAAACCATAGATGCGCGTGTTTCACTTAACAAAATGCCTTGGAGAAATTGGCTTTTGAAAATAAAACGAGAAAAAGTACAAAAAGTACAAATTTGATTCTGGGAAAGTATTGCTATGGAAGTCTGATTCGTAAATGATCACTTTGTTCCTTGGACCATATGATGATGATGAAGATCACTGCTTGAAGTAGAACAACTGGAAGAACTAAGTCACCAGAAAGGTATCGACGCACTTGGGCACTGATGGCGAGGCCGAATGCTTTCCTGCTTTGCTTCACTCTATTCTGAAAGAAAAGTTGAAGAAGAATGCTCTGGAGAATCACAATCTTTAAGTTCTTATCTCTATATTCTCTCCTCTCTCTGTGTGTCTCCTTCCCCCTTGTTATGAGAAAAATAAGTCTATTTATAGACTTGGGCTCTTGTGCGTAAAAACTCAGCAAAAGTTCCATCTTTACGCTAACAACTGCCACCCATGATCGAAGCCATCCTCTGCATATGTTGACGTGTGTCCCATCACTTCAGCAAGAATAGGATGCATGTACACACGTTCTTCGAGAAGAATGGCATGAAAGCGACGTAAGCAAACCACGTTCCAAACTGGTGGAGGAGAATAGGGCATAAAAATAGCCCCAATGTACTCTGAGCGTAAAGCAGTAGATTTGGCGTAAAAATAGCCTTGACATAGACTTTCCGCGTAAAGTGGTTATTAAATAACCTTGAGCGTAAAAGCAGCTCAAATAGACTTTCCGCACACGTCGACTGTTGAGCGTAAAGGCTCGTATAATCTTCGTGTGTAAAAGAAGCCGTAGTGTGAGCGTAAAGTAGCTCAATCCACACACTAAACGACAACATTGGTCTCTGTGTAAAAACAAATCCCTTTGTGATATATGCCATCATTAATATCTCCATGTCAGAGTTTGCATTGAATGCGAGATTTGATGGCTTTATCCAGCGTAAAAGTGGTTGCTCTGTCCTTGGCGTAAAACCATGGGTGTAGACCCGAGCGTAAAATGATCAGCCTGCTTAGGCGTAAAGCGATTAGCCTAGTCTTGGGCGTAAAGAGATTACCCGCTCTGCTAGGCGTAAAGCAGATCACTTATGAATGAGATGACTCTTTCTTTGAAGCACTTTTTACGCTCCTACAAGACCCCCTTCAAAGTTTTCAAATATCTCCAAAATTTGAAACACTTTGAACAGAAGCGTAAAAGTTAAGATTTGATCAGTCAGCGTAAAATTCGGGATACGCAACCGTCATCTGCGTAAAAGCGGGGATATCCAACAGTCGGCGTAATTATAGGGATATCCAACAGTTGGTTTTGAATCTCTCTATAAATAGGTCTTTTCAGAGAGAGAAAACACTTTTACTCATCTTCTTGAATTCCTTTGCCCTTTCTTTCTTCGAAACTCTGATCTGATGGCTTCCAAGAAATCATCTGCCGCCGGTAGCAAGGGGAAGAAACTTGCCGCCGATTCGTCGTCGGTTGACCATGCGAAAACTTCCACTCAGTCATCAACGCCACAACGAAATCCCAACCCGGCCGTAGCTCCGCCTATGATGGGTAAAACCCTATTCTTTGGCTGGAAAAATCCGTCGAGGAAAAAGAAGAAAACTTTCAGCTTTTTACGCCCACGTTGTACGTGTTAGCATAAAAACTGAAATAACAACATACGCCCACGTTGTACGTGTTAGCGTAAAAGATAAAAAAAATTACGCCCACGTTACACGTGTCAACATAAAATTTGGATTTACGCACACAATTAATGTGCTAGCGTAAGACTTAACTACGCTCATGTTCATACATGCCAGCGTAAAAAGTTATATTACGCTCACTTTACTATGTGGTAGCGTAAAACTCATCAATCACTGAGAGACTTTGTAGAACACAGACTTCATAAGCTTTTATCAATTTTAAGTAAGCGTAAAAGTCAATATCTTCAATCATAAAAAACTTCGAACTAATTTGATCTCTTTTGTCCTTCTGTCAGTGGATTTGCAAGTTCACCCTCTCGCAGAAGTTTTTGGCTCCTCGGTCGGCATGTTGGGTTCAAATTATCTGGAGGATCTGTCTCATGTCCGATTTCCCCAATCCAACCCAGATTACCCTAAAGAAAGGGCACAGTTGATAGCAGCTCAAGGGGATAGGATGTTGCTATGCATGATAAATGGAGAATTGTTGAGTTCACTAGATGGACAACACTTCGCAAAACTAGCCTTTCTGTTTAGAGATGCCATTGATTGTAAATCCCAGACACACCCCAAGAAGGAGTCTTGGGTATTCAAATTTGGAGATAGAGCCATATATCTTCCGGATATGGACAGAGATTATCCTTTGTCAGCATTCGTCCATGCTACTCATCCTCGACAAATATTATGGAATTTGACTCCCAGCAATCATGGACGACCGGGTAGAATTGTTTTCAAGAGAGAGCGTGCCAATGATATGGGATACTTTGCTAGTGTTCCCAATGGAGGTGTTACTTCTATCTTTGGCCTTATGCCAGGCTCTAATCCTAGCGAAGATTCGGATTTAATACAGCCAGTACAAACCCAGATGTTTGTCAACAAATTTATGAGGGATGCTGTATTATATCCCCAAACAAACCCCAGACTGCCAGGATGGTTGACTCCATTTAACCAGAGTTGGATCCAGATAAGTCTTTGGATGATGAAGAACTTTGAGGCAGAGTTGAAAGATATTGGCTTGTATGAAGCGGTAGCTTCCACTAGTCAGGGTATTCCTCCAAATGGAAACTTATTTCTGGCCTTGATGGAGATATATATAAGCTCAACTGGAACTTTTGCCACCCCGAAAGGTGAAATGGGTCTTGCCCTTCATGAGATGCAGTTTATCTCGAAGCTGCCAATGGGGGAAGCCCCATAAGAAGAATACGTTCCCTCCAACAGGGAGCTTGCTGAAATCAGAGGAGTTAACCCTCAGTTAATCGAGGTATACAAAGAACTGATGTGTCACTACCTGATTTGTACTACAATGCATGAAAGTACATCCCATTTGGCGCGTATCAACAAGTGGACGACTTATCTCTTCTTCCATAAAGATAAGATATCCAAGGAAGACAAAGAAAGGTTTCAGGAAAACAAAGCTCCAGTAATCAACATAGATTCGACAATCTCCTCTAACAAAGTTTGGGATATGATGATTACTTACAAATTCCTGAATAAATATCTGTCTATGAAGACTGGGGAATTTTCTGCCGGAACTGAAGCCATGAGCTTCCTTAGATATGGTAGTCAGAAAATCTCTCGGAGAGCTTTGCTGGCAGGCTTTCTTTCTTTATGGTTGAGAAGATGGGTTGTACCGGGTATTGGTACTGTTGACAAAATCTACCGTAGTGTGCTATGGCCGGCAGTACGTCTGGTTTTTAAAGTCAGGATTAACCTGCTGTCAGCCATGGTGTGTCGAATAAATGCAGGTTTAAGGACCTTCGGTGAGGAGTTAATCAACAATGCTCCTCATCGAAATGTTTTCCCTAGAGTAGAGATGCCCTACACTTATCTGATGGGCTGGCTGTTGCATCACAACTGCAGATTGTTACCACCAGGCCCTGGTGATGAAGCGGAGGTCTTCCTCCAAAAATTCAGCAAAGCTACATGGATCGCTACGACTGTGGCGGATACCCGAGCAGTTCTGAACTATTCTTATGGTTGGAACTTCTTCTGTACCCGGCCGCAAGTTCCAGCAGATTGCTTCGGTGTTTAGTTTGAAGATGAAGTTGAAGGAAGAGTTGTATTACCACAATCAGTCTTTAGATGGCTTCAGTGCATCAGACCTTCTCATTTGATGTACAGAAATGAAGATAATTGTGCGTTTGAACCATACTTACCCAGTAGGTTTGCTCGCCAATTTGGGTACGACCAACTTCATGTTGGTAATCCTTCGACTAGTTTCTGTCACTATGGGAAATTACTTGACGGAGCTAGGGGTTGGAGGTATTTCGGTGCTGCTCGGACTGGTACTAAATTTAGAATTTCGACCGCCACCAGCACTACAGAACTACGTATACTCCATACGTATGCCTATTTTTACGTTTCAATTCGTTCTTTTGCCCACGGTTACAATATGAGGGGTAGTTTGAGGTGGCCTAAAGAAGGAGATATTGAGGAGCGGGTCAGGGTACCAGAAGACATCCCTGACGATACTGGCATTCCAGATCCATTTTTAGAAGTTATCCCAACAGGAGTTGGAGAACCAGCTGCAGAACCAATCATCATTGGCAAAGGCCGAAAAAGAAAATAAAGTGCAGCCGTCACATCTCAAATGAAAACTCCGAAAAAGAAGAAGAGGTCTACCACAAAAGGGCCTTCCAAACCAAGAGCCCACACTCCAGAAGAGGACATTTTGATTGAAGAAGATCCTCTTGTCGGTTCTTCCTCAATCCATCCTGGAGAAGGATCTTCAGCCCCTCCACCGATAGTTGGATCAGGAGCTGTAACACTTTTGTCTCCTGGACGTCTTAGCACCTTACTCCATTTATCTTTACCGTCCAAGGCACAAGTTACGGAGGGTACTACTACTGCATCCACTGCTGATCAAGATTGCATTCCATCAGACGAACCGGCTCTTGACTTTGAGGATGATGACTGGGATGGTGATTATGATACATATCTTGAAAAAAATGCACATATTACAAGTATTATACAAAACTTATACGAAATTATATATCATGATTTTGTGTACTAACTTATTCTGTTCGTTTTGTAGATGTCATAATCGCACCAAAGCCTGTAGCTCCTCCTCCTCAAGAAGAAGACATTTATGAGGAAAATGAGGAATCTGAAGAGGGAGCTTCTTCTTCAGAAGACGCAGACGTCGAAGAGGAAGAAGTGCAAAAGCATGAGATGGAGCCTCAAGAAGAACATCCTCCATCTTTTGTGGCACAACAAACACAATCTGAAGTGTCCTCTCCTGTTGAGGACCAACACAAAGAGAAGACTACAGTCGACCCCACTGTAGGTGATGATGGAGCTGCTGGAGGAGAACCAGACTTGAACAAAGAATCAACTGTAGAGAGTCTTACCACAACTGAAGCAGCAGAAAATCCTGCGGAGCAATCAGTTGAAGAAGATGCTGGAGGCATGCATGAACTTCCAACAGAAACAGGGGAAATTATAATAACATCCTCTACTGTCGTTACTGATCCAGTACCAGTTTTTTATAAGCCAATGCCAGAATCTGAATCAGCTCCTGTAGTTGTCACCATATCCACCAACATTACCGCCGCCAGAACTCCAGAAACGGCTGGAGTGACAAATATTGAAAACATTGCTCCTGAGGTTCTTGGGAACCAAATAACAGCAATAACGTTACCAGCTCCACCCCCATCTGTTGTTACACCGATGGTAGCTATAGATGTGGGAGATACAATCCCTGAAGCTTCTAGGGATCAATTGGCTATAACGGTAGTAGCAGCAACGACTTCGTCTCATCCTACTGTTGCACCACCAACATCTGCTCCCGATCTCCAAGGAAGAGATTTGTTAGATATTATTGCCACGCCAAGTTCCAGCACAGAAATGAATCTCCTAGATGAGATTTATAGTGACACCTTTTATAAAAGTCTGGCAACCTTGATAAAAAATGGTCCTAAATAAGGGCCTTAATTATGAGACTTTGAAGACAGCAATGGCTTCGACCATCAAGAACGTTGCTATGTTCAACGATGCTGAGAGAGCCGCCACATTGGAGAAAATTGTGGAAGACCTTGAACAGCCAATCAGAGAATATCTTAAGCTGTCAAGTAAGACTGTGGAAAGTCTTATCGAAGAGGAATATGATGCCTTAACAGCTGATTATCTTGCTCGGGAGGCTACATACAATGAATCTCTTCATGAACATAGTCTGAAGGTTTCAAAAGAGAAAGCCTTCTTGGCTGGAATAAAGCCCACACTACATGGTCACAGAGTAGCTTATGATGCTCTGAACATAGATATTCAGCACAAAAATGATGAAATCTACGAAGTCGAGGCAGAGTTGGCTCGTTTGAAGGCTGAAAGGGAAAAGATGATCGAAGTTCGAAATCTGCACCTCACCCAGAGCTCGGTTTTAGAAGAGAAAGCCTTTGGGGCTAAATCGACTATCAGGACCCTTGATGAAGCTAAAGAGGGTCTAATAGCCACCTTCGCTAAACTTTCTTGTATTTGCACCCCTGAAGCTCGACGTGCTGAGGCTACCAAGAAGGTTATGAGTTCTCATGGCAAGCGGCTAGAAGAATTAAAGAAATTGCTTCAAGATATTTCCACTCCACCTTAAGAGAGTGTTTTGTCATATTTTGTCTAATTCATTTTGTAGTGTTTCCACCAGAAATGAATGAAAGATTTGTTTTGTGATCCTATCGTTTATTTGGAATTTAAACAATAGGTAAGAGATAGAAAGTACTTATCAGAGGTAATATGGACGTAATAAGCCTTTTAAATTCAACGTATTATATCTATCCAGAGGTAATATGGACATGATAGATATGTAGATTTAATATTCATCCAGAGGTCTTGAGAACATGATGAAATAATAAATCCAATTAATCAACAGATAAGATAGAAGATTAATTTCTGTTTGAGAGTATACAATACAATCAGAGGTAATATGGACGTGACAGTATGTAAGGACTCAAAGAAGAGTAGATTAATATCTATGTAGAGGTCAAATGGACATGATAGATAAAAAGAAATTTTGTTGTAGAGTATAATACTATCAGAGGTAATATGGATATGACAGTATATAAGAACTCAAAAAAAGAGTAGATTAATATCTATGCAGAGGTCAAAGTGGACATGATAGATAGAAAAAACACGTAGATTTTAATATTCATCCAGAGGTCTTGAGAACATGATAAATAACAAACCCAACCAATAAGATAGGAAAAGGAGATGAGTAATCAGCTTAACCAAACCTTAGTAGCTGGGAAATAAGAAAACAGATGTCATTGAAGATGTATATGAGAGAAATAAATGAACCGATGGTGGCTCAAGGGATATTTTCAAATGGCTCGGATTCACCATCAGTTTGAACCATATTGACTGAAAATATTTGTCCAGATTCATCTTCAGATTGAATTTCCTCTGAATCGGATGATTGCGAAGAGCTAGAAGAGAATTCTTCTTGTATATCGTCCATAAACATGTGGGACGGATCATATCCCAACCCATGACGAGTCTTTTGGTAAAACGGATCACCACATAATGGTAGTCGTCTACCCTTGCCTTGATTGAGACCTTGTATAGTCTTCAAATCATAGCCCATGTTCTGGATAATCTTGATAGATTGTTGACTATACTTGTCAATTCAGATTCTTCCCTTGTCTTTATCCTTCAGCTCATCTGCCTGGGCAACAGGGATATTTCTAGCCAGGCCAAACACAATTTGGCACTTATTTTTCTTATCAGACGGAACCACGAAATAAGATTCTTTGTGACGTCTAAAAGTTACGCAAGCTTGTGATGAAGCGGCCACAGGTAGAAGATAAGGAGAAGGTGTTAGGAACCTTTGAGCATAAGGTCCAACATCTATATGAGGAGGAAAAGAATTTTCCTTATGATCGATGTATAAAGTTTCTTCTGGCTCAATGTCGCTTTTGTATGGATGACTTTGATTATCAGAAGATAAGGTCATCCTTTCAATAAATTTGACAGCCATATACTCGAAAAGGAAATCTTCATTGATATTAAAAGGTACATAATGATCAATATTTACATCATTTACAATTTGACTGCTACGCTTCGGATTAATCATCAGTGGACCATTATCAGTCTTCTGCGTAGTTTTATCAAGATTGACAATCAATGGTGATTCTGGGTCATTCGTACAAGAAGTACGTCCTTTGACCTTGATCATGAAAGGTTGAACTTGGCTCTTAGCAGAATATTTGTTGATTCCTCAGATGAAGTTTGAGTTCTTCCTTTAACCTTGATTATCAGAGGTTGATCATTGACAGATTAGGATTGGATTCGTCCCTTGACTATGATCTTCAAAGGTTGCTCCTCTGGCGGATCTTCATTAATAGATTGATCCTCGGTAGGTGATTGATCTTCAGCCATATCTGATATCTCTTTTATATGCTCTTGTTTATAAAGCCTTGAATCAGAAAAATAGGCTTTGACACCCTTGAAGGGATTGATATCAGCAAACTCAGTTTTTACAACTCCTTGGGAATCCACATACTTGAAGCATTAGTGGAGGGTTGAAGGTACAATATTATGCTCATGAATCTACGGTCTCCCCAAAAGGATATTATAGGAGACGTCTGAGTTGATAACATAGAAAGTTACCATGGTTCGAAGATCACCAATCTGAATCTGCAGACGAATCTTCCCCAATGGCTTGCTCTTGCCAGAGTTAAAACCGACTATCGTAGTACTAGTGTAGGTCAAATCACTAGTAGGGATCCTCAGGGTTCTTAGCATACTCTGAAGAATTATGCTAATTGAGGATCCGGGATCAATATAAATCCTGTCAATTTCAGTGGATCCAATATACCCGGTGTAGCACAGAGGCCTGTCATGCTTGTTATGCTTCAACAGCATATCTTCTTGTGTAAAGGTGATGTTGGGAATTACTTCCATCATACTATGACATTGTGGACATGACACTGGTATATTATCAAGAGTCTTGAGTTGAGCCAAGCATGAATCTGCTTGAAGTAAAGCTTCACTCAAAGTTTCTCTGCTTTCTCTGGAAAGGCGAAGCAACTCAAATATAGATAGCCTAGCCGGAGTATTGGCTAACTGAGCTAGAATGTCAAATTTGTAAGGCTTCATCACTACCCCCTGACTGGAAGCAGACTTCAATGGGACGTCGAAGCGTACTGCTTTCTGTTTCCCCTTTTCAACCACAGAAGGTTTAGCAGGAACAGAAGAGGATTGAGTTGGTAGTATCTCCACTACATCTTCAGCTTCTTTGGAGGATCCCTCATGGTCTTTATGATACTCTTTTCCAGATCTTATACCAGCAAAAGATTCTTCTTCAGACTCAGGAGAAGGAAGTACCATATTACATGATTTTGTCTTCCCTTTCTTAGCCTTCTTCTTGTGTGGATTGTTATGAGGAGCTTCAGAACCCAATCTAACAGTGGAATTTTGACTTTGAATCTGTAAAGGAAGTCGTATTCCTTTATCATAATTCAAACCTTCTGCCTTTTAAAAGTCATAACCCATCTTCTTCATGAGATGAACAGATTGCTGACTATACAAGTGAGTGGGCAGTAGACTTTTAGCAAATGGTTCCTCAGAGGAAGAAGAAGGGATCTATGTATCCACAGGAGAATGAGGAATAGATGTCTCTGTAACTACAGGAGGAGAAGGATTCGGGATACGAGGAGAAATCCCTGTCGGAGCTTTTTCATAAGCAGCAAAGATTTGTTGTGCCCGATATAAAGGAACACTATTCATGGCTAGCCACTGCTGATGAGTAAGCTTGAGCTTGGTAGGAGGAGCTAGACTTGGAGGACAGATGTTCAGTCCTTTCAGTCTATCTTCTAAAGGAAGGCCATCCCATAGGTGATCCGAGTCATCGGGATCTGGAATAACATAGGAAATCATGTTGCAGGTTCTGACTTTTTTGCCCTTCTTGGATTTTGAAGTTTTATCTTCACTTTCCAACTCAGGCACTAAGTCAGGATGTACCCACATGATTTCACCATTCTTTAGTGTAAGCGGCAGTAATCCTGTATTTTCTTCTCTGGCAGGCGGGATATTCACGATCTTCATCATCGCCTTCGGAATTGGGATAATTCCATCTGGGACTTGCTGTGGAGGAAAATCTCCGAACTGAAGAGAAACCATATTGGTCGTAACCGTATGGTCATCGTTGGTTAAAGCAATAGCACCACCATTTATCAGCTCTTGGATTTTCTTTTTCAAGACATAGCAAGCACTGGTAGGATGATTAATGTATCTATGATAGATACAATATTAGGGATTATCAGTCAGAATCACCTCATTAGGCCTCTTTGGTTTCGGAATCTGAAGTTTACCACTCTTCACTAGACATTGAAATATCCCTGGGATATCACTTTCGTCAAAAGAATATTCTTCCTTTGGCCTGGAAGATTCTTGATTGTTCGACGTCGTTTTGTTCTTGGAAAGATTGACCATAAGAGTATCTTTTCCTCTCATATTACGATTGCCAGGATTATTACTAGGATTACTTTTCTTCTCTTTATCTTCTGAAGTGAAAATCATCCCATGCTCTCGAGCCAACCTACCATTGGTCTCGGCAGAAACTGCTGCTATGATAAACGAAGCCCAATCTGAGAATTGGGAACCCGTGAAAATATCGATGGATGGTCGCATATTCATCTTGCATGTATCAATCAATGCTGAATCTGGCATACCAGGAGACATCTTTAAAGTAGCCTGTCGAAAACGTTCGATGAACGTTCGAGTATCTTCTTTCTCCTTTTGTTTAATTTCTATCAAGGAAGATATGTTCATGTCCATATCTCCTTCATAAAACGGGAGAGAAACATTGCCTTGAATTCGTCAAAGGACGAAATAGAATTATCGGGTAAACTACGATACCAGTCGTAAGCTGAACCTGTCAGGCACCCGATGAACACTCGAGTGAGAAGAGCATCATTTTTCTGCAAGTGTACAGTCATAATATCAAAATAATTGATATATTGACTGGGAGATGCTTTTATATCGAACAAAACCATAGATTGTGGCTTGAATTTAGGTGGAAAGGGTACATCATTCCAATGAGGAGGATAAGGTTGCTTGATCCCTAACCTCTGGAGTTGATCTTTGTGCCTTAAAACTTCAAACTGTGCTTTGAGCTCACGCACTGCTTGAATGGCTTCACTGGTTTGGGGAAGCACATTTGATTGAATGGTTGTTGGATGTACCGTAACCCCCACTGGAGATGGTACATCTTCAGGGATGATGGGATCTGGAGATGCAAAATTCTGATTAACAGCCGGCTCTTGAGTATTCAAAGGTATTTCAGTCCCTTGACTATCTTGAGTTTGTGCTGCTACTGGTACTGGTGTTATTACCGTCGGTTGAGCAGTTTGCTGATTCAAAATTATCTGATGCATACTTTGCACCATGTTAAGCATATCTTTCAGTGATTGCTCAACGGCAGTGAGACGTTGTTCTGTATTAGCAGATGACATCTCTGGTTCATCTCCAACATCGTAGGATTCAACCTCTCGTGAAGATACGGAAGGATTTGTATAGAAGTATGAATCCACACTATCGGTATTAGACTTAAAAGATTGAGTACCCCTAGCTTCTGAATCAGAAGTCTGCAATTGCCTTTGTCTTCTTGATCGATTATTCTGATATACTCCTTCAAAAGAATTAAGAAGTCTGTTGAACTGTTGTTGACCTGGAGTTTGGGACATATTCCGTCTCGGACGTCGTCCTCTGTTAGTATGAGATGCCATGTTGACTGATGCATATGACAGCTCATCTTCTTGGTCTTCAGCTTGATGTTGAAGCGAATTAAAACTCAATCGGTCAAAAACTGACCGTTTTGAAGCTGAACAACAACAATTGATCACAACCTGGTGATATTCACAATGATGTTTTTCTTGGGGTAGCGTCACCGGAGATTGTGAATTCTTATGCTTTTGTATGAGCAATTCACGTAAGTCAAAAGGAGTGGAGGGAGTATTCTTCTTTATCACATTAGGGGTAGAAAAACGTTTAGTACCTTGTGTGTAAAGAAGATTACTAGCAGCATTCGCAGAACCAAATTGTGCATTTCTACGCGTTTGGAGTTGTGTGCGTAAATCTTGAGATTTTTTAGCACGAAGGACTCCATCTTCATGGCGCGTGATTTGCAAGTTTGGTACTTTGCGTAAAGCAGTATAAGAAGGTTGTTGGTATAGGACAGAAGTTTTACCAACAATATTTTTACGCTGTATGCGTTTAAGTACATTCACATTAGATGTGCAAACATCGTTGTGAATTTTATCTATATTGTCACAGACAGGAGACTTACCTTTACGCGTAAAACGTAAAAATTGATTATCTACCACGTCACCGACGGGAGATTTTGTTTTACGCGAGGAGCGTAATTTGTGTGTGTCTACCACGTCACAGACGGGAGACTTATTTTTACACTCAGAAGCATTAGAATCTGCCACATTACAAATGGGAGACTCATTCTTATGCCTTGAGCGTAAAACTTAGTTTTTACCCAGTGGGCGTAAAACCTGGTTCTTACGCAGTGGGCGTGGAACCTGAGCATCTACACCGTCACAAACGGGAGACAAATTGTCACACTTAGAGAGCGACGTCGAAGTAAGGACTGCCTCGTTATGAACGAGACCCGCTACAACAGTAGAGGGAAGAATTCCCTTGTTATCAGAAGCAACAGAGAGATCAGCAGCTACTTTGGACTTAGGGATCCAAACTTTTCGTGCTTTGCGAGACTTTTGAACATTGGAGCAGCGAGAACCACCCCCAGTTCGGAGCATTTCTTCGTAGGCAGTCTGGTCGAAGTGCACAACCAGGGTCTTCTTGGTCGAACCGACCGAAACATCATCATATTGAGCAATTGCCTCCTCGTCAGAGGAGAAGGCTATCCCCAGCAGAGTCGCCATTTTTGTTTCACTTAACAAAATGCCTTGGAAAAATTGGCTTTTGAAAATAAAACGAGAAAAAGTACACGAAGTACAAATTTGATTCTGGGAAAGTATTGCTATGGAAGTCTGATTCGTAAATGATCACTTTGTCCTTGGACCATATGATGATGATGAAGATCACTGCTTGAAGTAGAACAACTGGAAGAACTAAGTCACCAGAAAGGTATCGACGCACTTGGGCACTGATGGCGAGGCCGAATGCTTTCCTGCTTTGCTTCACTCTATTCTGAAAGAAAAGTTGAAGAAGAATGCTCTGGAGAATCACAATCTCTAAGTTCTGATCTCTATATTCTCTCCTCTCTCTGTGTGTCTCCTTCCCCCCTTGTTATGAGAAAAATAAGTCTATTTATAGACTTGGGCTCTTGTGCGTAAAAACTCAGCAAAAGTTCCATCTTTACGCTAACAACTGCCACCCATGATCGAAGCCATCCTCTGCATATGTTGACGTGTGTCCCATCACTTCAGTAAGAATAGGATGCATGTACACACGTTCTTCGAGAAGAATGGCATGAAAGCCACGTAAGCAAACCACGTTCCAAACTGGTAGAGGAGAATAGGGCGTAAAAATAGCCCCAATGTACTCTGAGCGTAAAGCAGTAGATTTGGCGTAAAAATAGCCTTGACATAGACTTCCCGCGTAAAGTGGTTATTAAATAACCTTGAGCGTAAAAGCAGCTCAAATAGGCTTTACGCACACGTCGACTGTTGAGCGTAAAGGCTCGTATAATCTTCGTGCGTAAAAGAAGCCGTAGTGTGAGCGTAAAGTAGCTCAATCCACACACTAAACGACAACATTGGTCTCTGTGTAAAAACAAATCCCTTTGTGATATATGCCATCATTAATATCTCCATGTCAGAGTTTGCATTGAATGCGAGATTTGATGGCTTTATCCAGCGTAAAAGTGGCTGCTCTGTCCTTGGCGTAAAACCATGGGTGTAGACCCGAGCGTAAAATGATCAGCCTGCCTAGGCGTAAAGCGATTAGCCTAGTCTTGGGCGTAAAGAGATTACCCGCTCTGCTAGGCACAAAGCATATCACTTATGAATGAGATGACTCTTTCTTTGAAGTACTTTTTATGCTCCTACAAGCGTGCACAAAAATCATGCGCGCTACCGATGGTAAACTGTACAGAATCGTCTCGGGTACGTTTGCACCAGATATGAGCCGACTCTTAAAGTCCTTTCCCACTTGGGTGCAGTTATTGCGCTTGAACCTAGTCGGGGAGGGGAATCTCTTGCGGGCCAGACCCCATGCGGCCTATTGAGAATGTCGAAGCTTCCAACTTGGAATCTTTCCAACTTGGACTCTTCCTACTACGCACCTTCGGGTGCTAAGTTGAAGAAGTCTAGGGCCATATCGTATATTTTATGCACGGGCCTGCCATAGCTCGTCCTGTCTCACAGTGCTTTACTAGCCTCATATCAGGAAGCCAATATGATGGTCCCAAAAGTCTTTCTACAACGATCGAGAGCAAGTACTTTTACTAGACTCAGATCAGGGAGCAAATATGATACCTACGCAACCAGGCGCTCGGGATACTCGAGCCCACAAAACGGATACGAAGGTAGATCAATCTGCTATCAACTTGCGAGAGTTGATTACTCACAAACGCTAGAGGAGAGAAGCAACCTTGGCGTGCGATGAGCCCTTTTCAGGACATACTGCACCCAAGCCATCATCAACTGTCGCTGCCACAAGATAGTGTCTCCACTATCAAGGCAGTCTGTATTCCAGCGACTGTGACCTACTGCGCCTTTCCAACATCATCTCGGAAACATGATGCCAATTGATGACATTGTAACGGCCTGCTCTCAACTAGATGCATTACTCAGATGTCTCAATTAGGTGCATCATCTCAGTCAAGCGCATCACAATCTTCTGAAGGAGTCCACCGTCAAATCTTCTTTGAACAAGGAGATCCATAATCTACATTGCCAACACTCGCCAAGGAGGAGGGTCGGTCAAATTCATTTTTTTTGAGAAGTCAAGAGGGTGACAAACGAAACTCTCTCAAATCGTGACATTCGACACAACACCTTCTCCTAGGGCCCCCATACCCATCCAGCAAGAAGATATCCTTTATACGGCTTAGTCATGAAACATTTCTCATGCGGCTCGGTCATGAGATGGCCTCATGCGGCTCGGTCATGAGGCATTCCTGCGGCTCGGTCATGAGACATTCCTCATGCGGCTCGATCATGAGACGCCCTTCATGCGGCTCGGTCATGAGACATTCTCGATCATGAGACGTCCTTTATGCGGCTCGGTCATGAGACATTCTTTGATGCGGCTTGTTCATGAGACATTCCTTCATGCGGCTCGATCATGAGACATCCTTCATGCGGCCCATGCGGCTCGATCATGAGACATTCTTTCATGCGGCTCAGCCATGAGACATTCCTCATGCGGCTCGGCCAGGAGACATCCTTCATGTGGCTCGCCACAGAAGATTAGTTGATGCACGTGACAAGTTGACCAAGCCTCAACCACCCAAATTTGCTCCAACAAAGAAATCTCAACCAACCACCAGTTGATAGCCAAAGAGCGAGTCTTCATGTGCTGTTGCAGTCACGTGGCCACGTGGCCATCTATGTGGCTCAAAATATCCTTCATCCCGAAATTACTATAAATAGCAGGGTACCACACCCATGCAAATGGTTGGCAATCCAAGGCTGGCAACCTTCAAAAGGAAATTTCTTCAAGAGCTAAAGACTGCGTCGGATAGTCCAAGGAGTAAGAAAGAGTTGATACACTTTCCCGAGCCTCCACCGTCACCCTCCAGAGTCAAAAACTAAACAATTGTACTTAGATTGTTTCCTAGGATTTCTTTCTAGGCTCTTCTTTTTACAACCGAGTTTGTAATCAATTTCAGTGTTTCTGTAATACCTATCTTTGATATTTAATGGCAAACACAATGGCGACTCTGCTGGGGATGTCCTTCTTCTCTGATGAGAAGCTGGTAACGCAATCTGACGCATCCAAGCTTGACTCTACTCAGCAAATGCTTGTTGTTCATTTTGACCAACAAGCCTTCGAAGAAGTGCTCTCTGAAGGGAGCGCCAGCCCATCACAGAGGCGAGCCAACCCAAAAAGAACTCGCAGGATGTCGGCACGCAAAACTGTTTCCCCCGACCAAGTTCTCGAAGAAGCTCCTTCTGCAGCCCAAGACAGTGATCGAAGCTCTCCTGTGGCTTTGCTTCTGACAGCAGAGGACCCACTGTCCGAAAATCCAGCAAAGGAAAACACTACGATGCTGAGTTTTTAGGGGCACAAGGGAAATCCATGCGGACAAAGAAGAGGCCGCATAAGAGAAATGGACAGTCTGTCCATGTGGCAGCCAAATATGGCCGCAGGCAGACAACCAATGCGGCAGCCAACTCTGGCTGCATACAGATGCCCATGCGGCAGCCAACTCTAGCCGCAGGAGGACGGCCCATGCGGGAGCCAACTCTGGCCGCATATAGATAGTCCATGCGGCAGCCAACTATGGCTGCAGGAAGATGGCCCATGCGGCAACCAATCCTGGCCATAGACAGAGTGTTTAATGCGGCCCTGTCAGAAGCTCCGTGTTCAACCATCTTTCATACGGGCACGACTCCATGCGGCCCATTGAGAATGTAGGATGTATCAATATGGACTCTTTTTACTATGCGCCTTCGGGTGCTAAGACAAAGAAGTCTAGGACAGTGCGGGCCCAATAAGCCCAGTCAACTGTCCAAGTCGCTGACTGTCAGCGAGCCCCATTAACTGTTATACGGGCTCCTGATGGAAAGTTGAACAGAACCAGCCGCGTCCAGTCCCCCAGGGCTAACGGATAGGGTGGTGTCTTTAAAGTCTCCATCAAACGATCCAGAGCAAGTACTTTTACTAGCCTCGGATCTGGGAGCAAACATGATACCTAAGCACCAGTGCGCTCGGGATACCCGAGTCCACGAGTTTGGTGCAAAGGTAGATCAACTTGCTACCAACTTGCGTGAGGTGATTACTCACAAACGCATGGTGGCAACATTGGCATGCGATGAGTCCCTCTCGGGACGTCGTTGCACCCAAGTCATCATCAACTGCTGCTACAACAAATCGCCAGCACCTGAAGGCCGATAGTCAGTTTTTCAACGACTGCAGCAGCCAGCACCTGTCCGGCAACAACTCGAGAAATAGGTGCAAATTTCGAAAGATGAGGAGTTTTCTTTCGCCTCTTGTAATTCAACTCGGAAGGTTCCTCCCGGCAAGGGGGGAAAGAAGACAGGCTCTTCCAGCCCGACAATCTCAGCCAGCACTGCAAAGAAACTCTCATCTGGGGGGTTGCTGCCGACAGCCACAGGGGGTGTCTATTTAGGCACTCGATCCAGAAAGAAGCTCCCAACACCTGGAGGTGCATCCTCGACCCTCGTGGGGGTAGATAAAGCTGGGGGTAGCAGTCCCCTCAATATATGCGATAATCCGGTGTACCAAGAGCACACACAGGGGGTAGAGATCCCCCAGAACTGTACAACAGACTTGGACTTCCCTGAGGGCCACCACCCTCGCCAAGACAATGCGGCTTCCTGTACAGGGGGTAGCACCGCTTTCGAATTCGAGGAAGATGACATTCCGACATTCCTCAATGATTTCTCTGTACAGGGGTATGACACAGAGTGCACCTCTGCTACGATCCCTTCCACCTCTACTCATATGAGGACAGTCTTTATGGCCGACGATGATCATGAATCGCCTACTGACCGACAACGTCTAGAAGTACTTGAAGCCATGCTCCTGTCCTTGGTCAAGTCTGTAGACGAAATTAAAGCTGCCTTGCCAACTCAACCAGCAAGGACGCTCGGACAAACAAGCTTGGGACCCGCAGTCAACGCGAACTCTAACACGACCGCCCCTCCTTTGGGTGATGATCCTTTAGGAGCATCCGTTCCTTCAGCTGCAGATGAAGCCAAGGAAGCAAGAAAGGAAGTCCAGGAGCTTCGAGCAATGTTCAATGCCCGAGACACCTCTCGGGACCTCAGAATACGGCAGCTGTATCCCGTAACATGGAGAGATGTGCCTTTTCTACCACGGTATAAGTTGTTTCATATCAATTCCTATGACGGTAAGACCTCTGCTAGTCGGTACATGACTTACTTTGAAGTCACAACCAACCACTTGCCGTATAGTGACACCATCCTCACACGATTATTCATCGGAGCATTGGAGGGGATTACGTTCGACTGGTACCACAACCTTTCCAACAACTGCATCCATTCTTTTGACGGCTTCAAGCACATATTCCTGGAGAGGTTTTACGAAGTGGGGCATGATGTGATAATGTCGTCTCTCATGCACGTCGTTCAAGGAGAGAGGGAGCTAACAAGGAACTATATCAGGCGGTTCCGCCAAACCGTAATAAGATTGCCCTATGGCAATCTCGAGAGGTCCTTGATTAAAATCTGCCAGAAGAAGCTGCTCCCCGCAATTAGCCTCTGGATGGGCGACGATCAGTTAAGGGATTGGACGACCTTCATCATAAGTGCTACCAATACGGAAGCAAAGTTGAAGAAGGCTCGCCAGTTGGGACTACACATCCCGGATGGAGAGGACAAAGGCAAGCATCCTTGTACCACCTCCAATAACAACTAAATCTCCTAGACTGTTGAGTTATGTACACTAAGTACCTCTGAACTCAGCAGACCATCGAGTTATGTACACCAAGTATCTCTGAACTCACACTCTATTTTTTACATCGCATCTCCTTGAACGGCGAGTCATGTATGATCATACCTCTGAACTTCCATACTAAATGCTTTCCTCCATCGGAGTTTGCCTCAAAATCTATTACTCGTACTACCAGTACACAAAAAGGGTAATAGGTCCATAAAACTCCCCAACGGGAAAAACAACCACGTCCATATTGCCTCTGAGTTGTTTTTTCGTTCATCACAAACAAACCACCCAATACATAGAACTTCCACGTTGATAGCACCTCTGAGTTGTTCTGTGTATCCTCATTAGGCCCACTCCTACCACGTCCTGATTACCTCTGAGTATGAAGGCTCTACTTTAGACCCATATCGACCACGTCCTCATTACCTCTGAGTAAATATGTTGGTTTTTTCTCCACTTATTATCCGTACTCGCACCGCCAGTACACAAAAAGGATAATAGGACCACAAATGTCCTCTGTTGACCACAAATGTTGTATTAGGTCCTCTAGTACATGTACCCCTTCTTCACAATCATATGCTTCTGGAACACAGTTGTCCCGTGGCATTCATTACCCGTTACGTAGAACTTCCACGTCCATATAACCTCTGAGTTGTTCTATTTATCCTTATTTGAGTCTACTCCCACCACGTCCTCATTACCATCAACCTCATATTTACCATGTCTATATCACCTCTGAGTAAATATGTTGGTTCCCTTTCTCAACTTATTATCTGTACCTAAAACCAAGGTATGCCGAGGATGATAAGTCCACATAAAATTCCCAGCAGAAGTACCCAAACCTATCACATCTATGCTACCTCTGATAGGATTGCCACACCTAAAACAACTCTACTTTTCATGCTTCTTATTCAAAGTATTCCAAATTTATATTTTGAAAACTTTGAAGGGGGTCTTGTCGAAGCATGAAAAATATTGCTTTTAGTCCCACATCGGAAAGGAGAAGAAGAAAGGGTTCATTTTATTCTATATATAGAGCCCCCTTGCCTCCTTTGAAAAGGGCACCAAAAATAAAAAGAAAAAAAAAGAAAAAAAATCACTCAATTGAGTCACTCGCCGTCATGGCGAGGATGAGTTGGGTTCTGAGTACTAGGCGTCTTCGCGGGCCAGTATAAAGAAATCCAAGGCGGCACGTGCCATGTGCTTCAAACATGCTTTGCCAACATTAAACCAGAGATGCACGCACAAAAATTATACGCCCTACCGATGGTAAACTGTGCATAATCGTCTCGGGTGAGTTTGCACCAGATATGAGCCAACTCTTAAAGTCCCCCTCAAACTTGAGTGTAGTTATTGCGCTTGAACCAAGTCGGTGGAGGGGGAATCTCTTGCGGGCCAGACCCTATACGGCCCATTGAGAATGTCGAAGCTTCCAAGTTGGACTCTTCCTACTACGCACCTTCGGGTGCTAAGTTGAAGAAGTCTAGGGCCATATCGCATATTTTATACGCGAGCCTGTCATAGCTCGTCTTGTCTCACAGTGCTTTACTAGCCTCAGATCAGGGAGCCAATATGATGGTCCCAAAAGTCTTCCTACAACGATCGAAAGCAAGTACTTTTACTAGCCTCAGATCAGGAAGCAAATATGATACCTTCGCACCCGGACGCTCGGGATACCTGGGCCCACAAAATGGATACGAAGGTAGATCAATCTGCTATCAACTTGCGAGAGGTGATTACTCACAAACATAAGAAGAGAGAAGCAACCTTAGCGCACGATAAGCCCTTTCTAGGACATCACGGCACCCAAGCCATCATCAACTGCCGTTGCCACAAGACAGTGGCTCCACTATCAAAGCAGTCTGTGTTCCAGCGACTGCGACCTACTGCATCTTTCCAACATCATCTCGGAAACATGATGCCAATTGAAAACATTGTAACGGACTGCTCTCAACTAGATGCATAACTCAGTTGTCTCAATTTGGCTCAGTCAAGCGCATCACAATCTTCTGAAGGAGTCCACCGTCAAATCTTCTTTGAACAAGGAGATCCATAATCCATAGTGCCAACACTCGCCAAGAAGGAGGCTTGGTCAAATTTATTTTTTTCAAGAAGTCAAGGGGGAGACAAACGAAACTCTCTCAAATCGTGACATTCGGCACAACACCTTCTCCTAGGGCCCCCATACCCATCCAGCCAGAAGATATCCTTGATGCAGCTTAGTCATGAAATATTCCTCATGCGGCTCGGTCATGAGATGGCCTCATGCGGCTCGGTCAGAAGGCATTCCTCATGCGGCTCGGTCATGAGACATTTCTCATGCGGCTCGGTCATGAGACGTCCTTCATGTGGCTCGGTCATGAGACATTCCTCATGCGGCTCGGTCATGAGACGTCCTTCATGTGGCTTGGTCATGAGACATTTCTTCATGCGGTTCGGTCATGAGACATTCCTTCATGCGGCTCGATCATGAGACGTCCTTCATGCGGCCCATGCGGCTCGAACATGAGACATTCTTTCATACGGCTCAGCCATAAGACATTCCTCATGCTGCTCTGCCATAAGACATCCTTCATGCAGCTCGCCATAGAAGATTAGTTGATTCACGTGACAAGTTGACCAAGTCTCAACCACCCAATTTGCTCCAACAAAGAAATCTCAACCAACCACTAGTTGGCAGCCAAAGAGCGAGCCTTCATGTGCTATTGTAGTCACGTGGCCACGTGGCCATCTATGCGGCTCAAAATATCCTTCATCCTGAAATCACTATAAATAGCAGGGTACCATACCCATGCAAATGGTTGGCAATCCAAGGCTGGCAACCTTCAAAAGGCAATTTTTTCAAGAGCTAAAGAATGCGTCGAATAGTCCAAGGAGTAAGGCAGAGTTTATACACATTTCTGAGCCTCCACCATCACCCTACAGAATCAAAAACTAAACAATTGTACTTAGATTATTTCCTAGGATTTCTTTCTAGGCTCTTCTTTGTACAACCGAATTTGCAATCAATTTTAGTATTTCTGTAATAGCTGTCTTTGATATTTAATGGCTACCACCGATAGAGATACATAGGCCTTCTCTTGAAGCTTAAGAGGGGCTGAAGACTGAGGAGGTCTGCCTTTAAGCTGCACCTTGAGAGGTGCCTCAGTTGATGTTCCAGTGACTGGTGTATTTCCACATAGTTTTTCTATGAGAGGAGCCATCACTTGGAGAGACTTTTCCTTGAGTCATTTCTTCAAAGGGCTTCAGTGTTTGTATGGCCCTGAGAAGTTGGTGGTCTCCCGCGAAGTTTGACCACTAAAGGAGGTGATGTTTGAGGTGTCTTTCCTTTGAGTTGCACTTTCATAGGAGCACCGATTATCATTTTTGCCTCTAAATCAGCTTCGACTTCGACTTTATTATCGACGTCGTAGGCTTCATCTTCGAGGTGAATCGACTTGTACAGTTTAGAGTTATTGAAGAAGGCCTCGATCCCCCTGAAGGGATCAACATCAGCAAACTCTGTTCTGACTATGTCGTTGGTGGATACGTACTTCATACATTGATAGAGAGTAGATGGCACCACCATGTATTCGTGTAGCCACGGCCATCCCAACAGGATGTTGTAGTTGACGTCCGTATCCACGACATAACAAGTCACCTCGATCTGGAGATCACCGATATGATACTTCTGTCGGATCTTGCCCAGCGGCACAGTCTTGCTGGTGTTAAAGCCACTGATTGTAGTGTGAGATGCTGTCAAACGATGCATTGGGACTCCCAATGTCTAAAGCAGAGTCCGGAGGATGATACTGAGAGAAGTCCCCGGATCGATCTGCATCCGATCCACCTTGATCGTCCCAACATACCCTGTGTAATACAGCGGCCTATTATGTCGGTTATTCTTGAGTTGCATGTCTTGTTGAGTGAATATGATGTTGGGGATAATCTCCTCCATACTATCGCAGTATGGACATACTGCTGGACCGTCCACAGGCTGCTTAACCTGACTGATGAAAGACTCAGCATCCTTCAGGGCTTCACAGAGAGCTTTTCGAGTATCTTTAGACAGGCGGAGGAGCTCAAACAAGGACAGCCGAGCTAGAGTACGGGCAAGTTGTGCCAGTATGTCAAAGTTGTGGGATTTGGTTATCCCCGAAGCGTTGTATCTTCGTAGAGGCCTGTCGAAACGGGCCTCCATATGCTTCTGTTTGTCAGCTGCTGGAAGTTGGGAAGGACCTTCACCTTGAGCAACAGAGGTGGTGACGAGAGGTGCCACTTCGACAGGGGCTTCCTCAGGCTGAGTGTTCTACTGTGAATACGTTTGTACAGGAAGTGCCTCCTTGGGAGAGGAGGTCACCATTCGGCAAGACTTGGTCTTCTTGTCTTTAGCTTTGGAGGTAGAATATACCCCCGGTTGAATCAGTTCTTGAGCGAGATCTGGGTGAACCCACATGATCTCTCCCAGGGATGTAGTGAGTGGAATCAGTCTACTCGCGTTGTCACGAATCAACGGAAGGTTGACCACCTCCAATATTGCCTTCGGGATGGGGACAATACCATCTTGAGTTGTAGTAGGCGGTAGGGTGCCGAACTGGAGTGACAACATGTTGGCCGAGACTGTCTTCTTCTTGTAATCGACTGAGATGACGTTCGCATTGATCATGCATTGTATGTAGTTCTTGAGGATGTAGCAGTCTTGAGTTGGATGTCCAACGAACCGATGGTAGTGACAGTACCTCGGGTCACCTACTCTGTCCACCTCTTCAGGATGCTTAGGATCAGGCAACTTGATCTTGTCGCTCTGTTTCAGCATCTCGAAGAGTTGTAGGGTGTCCTCGTCATTGAAGGAGTAGACCTCCATTGGCCTCGGTGCTTATGGAGGCTTTTGAGCGGGCCCTTGCGTGCTTTTTGAAGCGTTGACAGTCAATGCCTGCTTCCCTTTTGCCTCACGCCTACTATTGCTGGTAGCAGGTCGCTTCCCTTTGTCATCAAAGGCGAGGAAGTTAACCCCCAGAAGGCAAGCATTACGTGCCTTCTTCTCAGCAGCTTTGTCACGCCCCAGTACCGAAATACTGAGACGGACTAGGCCAGCTACACCGTATGAGGTATATACACGTCATACGACGATCGTGGCTGTCAAGAAACTAGGGGGTGCATGCTACAATCAGGTCTCCTATGGTCCCACAGAGCATCTATGTCTCAATCAATCAAACAAGAAGCAGTAAATAATGATCATGTAAGACAAAGCAGTAAGGCGTCCCCGACGCTTCATCAAAATGATTCATGAGCCTAGCTTTTACAAAAAGATGAGCTAGTACCGAGAGTCAATAGTACATAACCGTAGTCAGCTGCAGTCTGATTTAATTACAATTATGAAAAAGAAAACTAATGTCCAGAACTACCGGCTAAACAAGTGCCGGTGGCTAAATGCCAAGTACAAAATAGAAGATATCAGAGCAGTGAAAAAGAAACCCACTCATGGTCCCTGGCGCCCATACTCCTGGTGTGCACCATTGTTCGGGTGGAAGGCTGGATCCTCTGGAGCTGCTACGAGATCTGGCCAAACAAAACCAGCGGGGTCAGGCCCCGAATAAAAAGTACCACAAGGGAGCACAAAAGAGTGAGATAAATCCAATGAGTTAAATAAGACCTGATTCACGAGCTATAGGCTTATACCATATCATCGAGACAATACGACACCCTTACAACCAAACAAGGACAAACGGTGCCAATATCATGCCGGGATAAGATATATCCTATAACCATGGACAGGTAAAAGGGCTTCTGATTCGCGACTTCGGTCCATAGCCTATCGCAGTACAATAGCCCAATCCAACAACCAAACAAGGACATAGGTTGGTCCACGCACCACGAAAGTCCATGTTCCTCAGTTACTAATAGAAGAAAACATATCACAAACAAGTCAGCTTACAAGTGGCCAATCAATCCTACGGCTTTCTATGATTTGTCTGGATTATACCAGTAATGTAATATATATAGGAATCCTCAAATCGTATCGCATTCCAGCAGGGCTAGCCAAACTATTATATACAAGCAAGCACGAAATGCACTGGTCCCTCGAAAGGCCACCGCACTAGAATAAGCAGTAACGGTTCCAGCTCTCCTATAGGAAGAGCTGGCTCGGCAGTCATAAATCAGATACTGCACTCCACTAGTGCGGATGACTATACGGTATCCGAGGCGGACAATCCGACGCGCCAAGACGGGACCCAGGGCGGCTGGTGACGTACGATCTCGAGATTCTGTTCCCTTCCAATGCTTCTACCAATTTAAGTTGCTTAGATTAACCCTATCTCGATATTGGAATTACATGTCATGGTCACATGGTCATCCTCCTATATGTCGTACCATAGTACGTGTGCCCTAAGTATGAATCCACATCGGCTCAATCTAGATCCATGCTTAATGCAATGCTTCAAACAACAAACAACATACCACGATACTATTACTGACCAATTACCATGACTGTGCTGGAAGGTACACATGTATTGACATATAACACGAATGATCACTTAGCATGTAGAGTCATACCTCAGTGCACTCATCAAATGGCACCGCAGTGCATACTAATATTGTGTCTCAATACACACTTAGAACATGTACCAGCACGTATACAGGTAATCAGGTCAGGAACATGGTCAAGTCAGGAAGTCGCGTGGACCCCTCGTGACATAAAAGTCACATGTAAATTCTGGTTAAAGTGAGACATGAAGGTCCTTGAAGCCAAGACAAAGACCTACAACTTTCATGTTGGAAGTTTGGAGAAATTCTGGCCACAAATCAGTCAAAAAGAGCATCAAACAATCAAAATCAGCCAAAAATCAGCCTTATGCGGCTCAAAATTTCTTATGCGGCTCAAAAATTCTTATGCGGCTCAAAAATGCTTATGCGGCTCAAAAATGCTCATGCGGCCAGAAATTCTTATGCGGCTCAAAAATGCTC
>JANAVB010039213.1:7822513-7961660 GCA_029216955.1 Iris pallida | reverse complement strand
ATATGACTTGCAGACCAGGTTCAGTAACCTTAAGCAGATGGGGAGGACGGTCGACGGTTATGCGGCCGAGTTTTCCAGACTCAGTCAGTTTGCTCCCACCTTGGTGGCAACCGAGTTTGACAGAGCGAAGAGGTTCCAGCTAGGACTCCACCTGGAGATTATATTGGCAGTAGAACTGTTCGAGCATCAGACCTATGATGCGGTGTTACGAGCAGCAAGGAGGCACGAGTATACCTCCCAGAGAATAGTGGACAGGACCGGAGGTCGGAAGCGGTCCCATAGTCAAATGAATCAATCTTCAGCCCCGGCAGCCAGGGCTTTGACTATTGGAGCTCCGAGGCGAGCGGCCTCAGTGACATCGGTTTAGCACTCAACCCCGACGTACTCTCAGCAGAAACAGAAGCAAGCACAGTCTTCCGTCGTGGGCTGTTCTTATTCTGGGAAGCCTGGACACGTGGTTGCGGAGTGTCACAAGACGTTGGGATTGTGTTTACTATATGGAGCACCGGACCATAGGGTGGGGTCCTGCCCATTCAGAGTTGATTCAGCATCGACAGTATCTAGTCCCTCGGTTAGGGGACCAGCCCCAGCTCCAGTTCACCAGCAACAGCAGTTTCCGTACCCGAGGCCATTGCCGACTCAGGCCCAGACTTTCCAGCAACAGAACCCGCGGCAGTTTGCCTTATCCCAGGCTCAGGTTCAGAATTGGCTGAGAGGTATATGTGTCCTCTCATCTTGCTTTTCTACCGTCATTATGAGGGGTGCATGACGTATTTCATGTATCCTAATTACAACGGTATATCTCGGGCCCGAGCCATGTCCTAGATCATTCGAAAATGGTTATTGGTACCAAACTTTTTGTATGAGGATAGGCCCGTGTCCATGTTTGACCAAAGAGAGAGACTTCAAGCGCAAGACTATCAGTTTAGTTCGTGTTGCTTGAGTTCATCGCTCTTTGGGTGAGTCAACGTGGGAGCGTGAGGATGATATCCGATCGCCATATCCCGACTTGTTTGACTCGTGAGGTATAATGTCTTCTTATGCCTCATGCCTTCGATTCCTTGCTTGAATGAGTGATTGTCTGCCTAGTTATAGCTTACATGTAATTAATGTAGCTTGTCATTGCTCCTCTAGCCTCTTGATTAAATTCCGAGGACGGAATTCTTTTAAGGTGGGAAGAGTTGTAATGCCTGTGGTTCGTATTACGTATTTCTGGAATATGTGTACGTATTTATTCTTGTATTGCATGATTTCCTTGCTTAATTTCCTCCCTGGGCTTGGTTTATTCTTGGTTTGGGTTGTCTTGGTTCGGTTTGGGATTGCTCTTGGTTCATCATGAACCAAGGGGTAAACCCCCTACCTACCACCACCATCCCTCTTTATAACCCACCTAACTTTTCTCTCTCCTCCACTTTCTCATTAACTCTTCTTCCTTCTCCATTAAACCCATCACCAACCAAGAACACCCCTTAGGCAAGTGCAACTTGCTTCCACAAGAGAACCCATTTTTATTGTTCCATTAGCTTCTCCTCATGTTTCTAAGACACATTAGAACTTGTCATTTTCTATTTTGAGGCTTTAATTTTCGTAGATCTAGAAATTAGTTATTTTCGGATTTTGGTGGTTTTGATCTATCAAACTTCTTTTTTTTTCAAGTTTTGATGGTTCCGTGTTGTAGAGAATTTTATTCTACCCAATTTTGACCTTTGAAAAGTTGGATTTGGACTTGTTTTGACTAAGTTATGGACTTTTAAAGCTTTAGGTTCAAACCATGGAGTTCTTGCTGATTTGGAGAAGACAGTGAGCAGTGTGCGCGAGCTTTTTAGCTTGCGCCACTGAGCTGTGCGCGCTCTTTAGCGCAGCGCAGTCTGACTCATACGCTACCTTTTGGAGGCGTATGTCTTGCATACGCTGCCTTGACAAGGAGTCGTATGGACCTCATACGCTATCTGGAAGAGGAGTCGTAGGGAGTACATATGCTACCTTTTGGAGGCATATGTCTTGCATACGCTGCCTTGATGAGGAGTCGTATGGACCTCATACGCTGCCTTGATGAGGAGTCGTATGGACCTCATACGCTGCCTTGAAGAGGAGTCGTATGGAGTACATACGCTGCCTTTTGGAGGCGTATGTCTTGCATACGCTGACTTGAGCGTAGCTTGACCTGAGCGTAGCCTGACTTGAGCGTAGCCTGACTTGAGCGTAGCCTGACCTGAGCGTAGCCTGACTTGAGCGTAGCTTGACCTGAGCGTAGCCTGACTTGAGCGTAGCCTGACCTGAGCGTAGCCTGACTTGAGCGTAGCCTAACTTGAGCGCAACCTGATGTTTAGGCGCAACTGGACCTGACCCTACTTACCCTGGATCTTCTATAGCCCTGTATATTGATATTTTATTAGATATTTAACGTCCATTTTATATCCTTACGCCTTTTGCCCTGAACTTGATTGACATGATTGGATGATAAACTGACATGACATGATAGTGGCCCGTCGTGGCGCACTCCTGACAAGTAAACCTGACATAATTTTCTTGATAAGCTGTTGCGACGGCTACCTGACATGATATGACCTGTATAAATAACCTGGACACCGTGGGCGATTGTGCTTGTACAAATAATCCAGTCCTGTAGTACCACGGTCAGGAGTACCTACTGAAATGGACTAAGGTTAATGATTAGTATAATTCACTAGTCATGAAGAGATGTTCCCCAGTTACAGGCGATCCCGTTATCCCGGCCGCAAATGTTTGGACTTGTAGCCTGCCGACGAGTAGGGCACATTTCCAGCCCACTGTTACGTGGGGCACCCACCATTGTCACTTAAATGATTGAACTCTATTGTCACTCTAATGCATTGTACTCTCTAAATTGTTACTATAATGTTCGCCTGGATAACCTGGATAGCTGCAGGGCCTGTGGCTACTTGGAGCATCTCATTGCATCTTATTAGTAACTAGGATTGTGATAACCCTAGTTAGTTAATGTAGAAAGCCGTAGGCAATGATTGGCCGTAATTGATTGGATGGAGTCTAGTCCAGTATAGTATTGTCTAGAAGTGATTGATTGCAAGATTGTACCAGAATGATTGAACGATTGTCACTCCAGATTATTACTATAATGATTGTACTCTATAGTCACTATAGGGTATTATACTCTATTGTCACTTTTATCGTTGTACTCTCTTCTTTTCACCTTAATGATTGTCATCTTTAGCAATAAATGATCAGAGACTAAGTTCTGTTCAGGCGAAGGGTTACAATCTCGGTCCTTGTTTGGTTTAAGGATTGTAACCTGGCTTCCGAAATAGTATCTTCGCCTTCTCTTCATATATTGTCCAGCTATGTTTTATTTAGCATGATTCTGCAGTTCTTTTATGTCAATGATGCTTCGCTTAATTATGTTCTCTGATTGGGATAAGTACATTGGTAGTGCACAAACCCCAATCTGCATTATTTATTGTTGTTTTCTTACATGTTGAATGCTAATGATTTGTTGGCTTTAGTTCTTAAGTTAAGCCTCCTTTGTGGCACTTGCTCTTTCTGGGGTCTGACCCAGCTGGTTTTCTATGGCCAGATACCGGAGCAGCACCAAAGGATCTCTCTGCATTTCAGCCTGATGGTGGTCACCAGGCGTAACTAGGGCATCGAGTGGGTTCTTTTCGTTCTCCTACTGTAATATTGTAAATTATCCTTTTGAGGCGTTTAGCCGACGAACAAGTGTTAGCTCGATTGTACTTACTTACTGTCTGCCTACGGGCTGTAACATGATTGACAAGCCCCGGGGGTTGATCATGTATGACTGAACTCTTGCTAGTCCTCACATTTTGTAACAACTAGCTTCATGATCATTCCGAATATATAATGTATGAGATGCCTTACTATTGTGTATTTGGTGGTCTGACATCTTGTAATTATTATTAGTTGGTTAAAATTGAGACAATAGGCTATTTTATGACCTTAAGAGACTGATGGATTGTAGTGAAACCCTCACATATCTAGACAGTCGTGACCGTATAGCGACGTGGATTCCATTCCGTTATACGTAGCTGGCTATGTCTTCCCCCGCTCTCCAGTATTCTGGTTCTGGGGCGTGACATGGTTTAAGTGGTGGCCCATGCAGGTCTTGTTAATCAAGATGTGTGAGGGTTTATCGAATAGATGTCTCAATCGGTACTCGCCCTTGATCTCTGCTCGTATCCTCTTGATTCCTAAAATTCTTGTCCTGATCACATGCTTGTAATCGTTGATCTGTCCTGGTCCTTCCTTATTGTTCCCATGTCGTCTTCTTCAGCGGCATTGAACCTGGACCTGCTGATCAATTAAGGCGGATAATCTCCCGTGGACCAGCAGCAACTAGAAGATCAGGCCCAGCACTCAGCAGCAGCATCCCGAGCCGTGCCTCCTAGAGAACCAGTACCGCCAGTTCAGCCCGTCCAGCCAGCAGGGTCAGAGGATGGAGGATTGGTAGGACTCATCCGTGAGTTGCTTCCGTCCCAAGATCGTCAGGGAGATGCCCTACACCAAGTAGTACAAGATGCTCTGAATAGAAGTAGTCCCCGAGGGAACAGTGCGGTCAACAGTTTCAAGCGCCTGAATCCTCCCTTCTTCGATGGCAGCGAGGATGCCATTGCTGCCGATGCTTGGCTACAAGATATAGAGGTGATTCTCGAAGCAGCAAAGATTCCAGAAGACGAGAAGGTGGTTGTGGTGCGCCTACAGTTATTGGATCTAGCCCGCAGTTGGTGGGCCGCACAAGCAGTAGGATTGGCAACACCTGTCCCCTGGGCAGTGTTCAGCAAAAAGTTCCAGACCAAGTATTATGATGCAGTGGCTCGATATGACTTGCAGACCAGGTTCAGTAACCTTAAGCAGATGGGGAGGACGGTCGACGGTTATGCGGCCGAGTTTTCCAGACTCAGTCGGTTTGCTCCTACCTTGGTGGCAACCGAGTTTGACAGAGCGAAGAGGTTCCAGCAAGGACTCCACCTGGAGATTATATTGACAGTAGAACAGTTCGAGCATCAGACCTATGATACGGTGTTACGAGCAGCAAGGAGGCACGAGTATACCTTCCAGAGAATAGTGGACAGGACAAGAGGTCGGAAGCGGTCCCATAGTCAAATGAATCAGTCTTCAGCCCCGGCAGCCAGGGCTTTGACTATTGGAGCTCCGAGGCGAGCGGCCTCAGTGACATCAGTTTAGCACTCAACCCCGATGTACTCTCAGCAGAAACAGAAGCAAGCACAGTCTTCCGCCGTGGGCTGTTCTTATTATGGGAAGCCTGGACACGTGGTAGCGGAGTGTCACAAGACGTTGGGATTGTGTTTATTATGTGGAGCACCGGACCATAGGGTAGGGTCCTGCCCATTCAGAGTTGATTCAGCATCGACAGTATCTAGTCCTTCGGTTAGGGGACCAGCCCCAGCTCCAGTTCACCAGCAACAGCAGTTCCCGTTCCCGAGGCCATTGCCGACTCAGGCCCAGACTTTCCAGCAACAGAACCCGCGACAGTTTGCCTTAGCCTAGGCTCAGGTTCAGAATTGGCCGAGAGGTATATGTGTCCTCTCTTCTTGCTTTTCTACCGTCATTATGAGGGGTGCATGACGTATTTCATGTATCCTAATTACAACGGTATATCCCAGGCCCGAGCCATGTCCTAGATCATTCGAAAACGGTTATTGGTACCAACCTTTTCGTATGAGGATAGGCCCGTGTCCATGTTTGACCAAAGAGAGAGACTTCAAGCGCAAGACTATCAGTTTAGTTCGTGTTGCTTGAGTTCATCGCTCTTTGGGTGAGTCAACGTGGGAGCGTGAGGATGATATCCGATCGCGATATCCCGACTTGTTTGACTCGTGAGGTATAATGTCTTCTTATGCCTCATGCCTTCGATTCCTTGCTTGAATGAGTGATTGTCTGCCTAGTTATAGCTTACATGTGATTAATGTAGCTTGTCATTGCTCCTCTAGCCTCTTGATTAAATTCCGAGGACGGAATTCTTTTAAGGTGGGAAGAGTTGTAATGCCTGTGGTTCGTATTACGTATTTCTGGAATACGTGTACGTATTTATTCTTGTATTGCATGATTTCCTTGCTTAATTTCCTCCCTGGGTTTGGTTTATTCTTGGTTTGGGTTGGCTTGGTTCGGTTTGGGATTGCTCTTGGTTCATCATGAACCAAGGGGTAAACCCTCTACCTACCACCACCATCCCCCTTTATAACCCACCTAACTTTTCTCTCTCCTCCACTTTCTCATTAACTCTTCTTCCTTCTCCATTAAACCCATCACCAACCAAGAACACCCCTTAGGCAAGTGCAACTTACTTCCACAAGAGAACCCGTTTTTATTGTTCCATTAGCTTCTCCTCATGTTTCTAAGACACATTAGAACTTGTCATTTTCCATTTTGAGGCTTTAATTTTTTGTAGATCTAGAAATTAGTTATTTTTGGATTTTGGTGGTTTTGATCTATCAAACTTCTTTTTTTCAAGTTTTGATGGTTCCATGTTGTAGAGAATTTTATTCTACCCAATTTTGACCTTTGAAAAGTTGGATTTGGACTTGTTTTAACTAAGTTATGGACTTTTAAAGCTTTGGGTTCAAACCATGGAGTTCTTGCTGATTTGGAGGAGAAAGTGAGCAGTGTACGCGAGCTTTTTAGCTTTCGCCACTGAGCTGTGCGCGCTCTTTAGCGCAGCGCAGTCTGACTCATACGCTGCCTTTTGGAGGCGTATGTCTTGCATACGCTGCCTTGACAAGGAGTCCTATGGACCTCATACGCTATCTGGAAGAGGAGTCATATGGAGTACATACGCTACCTTTTGGAGACATATGTCTTGCATACGCTGCCTTGATGAGGAGTCGTATGGACCTCATACGCTGCCTTGATGAGGAGTCGTATGGACCTCATACGCTGCCTTGAAGAGGAGTCGTATGGAGTACATACGCTACCTTTTGGAGGCGTATGTCTTGCATACGCTGACTTGAGCGTAGCTTGACCTGAGCGTAGCCTGACTTGAGCGTAGCCTGACTTGAGCGTAGCCTGACCTGAACGTAGCCTGACTTGAGCGTAGCTTGACCTGAGCGTAGCCTGATTTGAGCGTAGCCTGACCTGAGCGTAGCCTGACTTGAGCGTAGCCTGACTTGAGCGCAACCTGATGTTTAGGCGCAACTGGACCTGACCCTACTTACCCTGGATCTTCTATAGCCCCGTATATTGATATTTTATTAGATATTTAACGTCCATTTTATATCCTTACGCCTTTTGCCCTGAACTTGATTGACATGATTGGATGATAAACTGACATGACATGATAGTGGCCCGTCGTGGTGCACTCCTGACAAGTAAACCTGACATAATTTTCTTAATAAGCTGTTGCGACGGCTACCTGACATGACATGACCTGTATAAATAACCTGGACACCGTGGGCGATTGTGCTTGTACAAATAATCCAGTCCTGTCTTGCATCATGTCTAGGAGGGCACTCCTGAGTACCACGATCAGGAGTACCTACTGAAATGGACTAAGGTTAATGATTAGTATAATTCACTAGTCATGGAGAGATGTTCCCCAGTTACAGGCGATCCCGTTATCCCGACCGCAAATGTTTGGACTTGTAGCCTGCCGACGAGTATGGCACATTTCCAGCCCACTGTTTTGTGGGGCACCCACCATTGTCACTTAAATGATTGAACTCTATTGTCACTCTAATGCATTGTACTCTCTAAATTGTCACTATAATGTTTGCCTGGATAACCTGGATAGCTGCAGGGCCTGTGGCTACTTGGAGCATCTCATTGCATCTTGTTAGTAACTAGGATTGTGATAACCCAAGTTAGTTAATGTAGAAAGCCGTAGGCAATGATTGGCCGTGATTGATTGGATGGAGTCTAGTCCAGTATAGTATTGTCTAGAAGTGATTGATTGTAAGATTGTACCAGAATGATTGAACGATTGTCACTCCAGATTGTTACTATAATGATTGTACTCTATAGTCACTCTAGCGTATTGTACTCTATTGTCACTTTTATCATTGTACTCTCTCCTTTTTACCTTAATGATTGTCACCTTTAGCAATAAATGATCAGAGACTAAGTTCTGTTCAGGCGAAGGGTTACAATCTCGGTCCTTGTTTGGTTTAAGGATTGTAACCTGGCTTCCGGAATAGTATTTTCGTCTTCTCTTCATATATTGTCCAGCTATGTTTTATTTAGCATGATTCTCCAGTTCTTTTATTTCAATGATGCTTCGCTTAATTATGTTCTCTGATTGGGATAAGTGCATTGGTAGTGCACAAACCCCAATCTGCGTTATTTATTGTTGTTTTCTTACATGTTGAATGCTAATGATTTGTTGGTTTTAGTTCTTAAGTGAAGCCTCCTTTGTGGCACTTGCTCTTTCTAGGGTCTGACCCAGCTGGTTTTGTATGGCCAGATACCGGAGCAGCACCAAAGATCTTCCTGTATTTCAGCCCGATGGTGGTCACCAGGCGTAACCAGGGCATCGAGTGGGTTCTTTTTGTTCTCCCACTGTAATATTGTAAATTATCCTTTTGAGGCGTTTAGCCGACGAGCAAGTTTTAGCTCGATTGTACTTACTTACTGTCTGTCTACGGGCTGTAACATGATTGACAAGCCCCGGGGGTTGATCATGTATGACTGAACTCTTGCTAGTCCTCACATTTTGTAACGACTAGCTTCATGATCATTCCGAATATATAATGTATGGGACGCCTTACTATTGTGTATTTGGTGGTCTGACATCTTGTAATTATTATTATTTGGTTGAGATTGAGACAATAGGCTATTTTATGACCTTAAGAGACTGATGGATTGTAGTGAAACCCTCACATATCTAGACAACCGTGACCGTATAGCGGCGTGGATTCCATTCCGTTATACGTAGTTGGCTATGTCTGCCCCCGCTCTCCAGTATTCTGGTTCTGGGGCGTGACAATAGGGCCGATGGGCTGAGATTAGAATTGGGTGCAGGCGCAGGCCCTGCTACTCTTGTGATTATGATTGTGTTGAGTTGGTGGTATGAATGGCTATCGACATGCGATCTTGGAGAATCGAGACTGAGACGTATATAATTACTATATTTATGAATATCATATGGCTAATAATATCTATAGCAGGGACACGAAACTGGACACATTTATGATTCAGTGTTGCTTATAACATGCTTTTCTGCTTCGAATCTTACCATGAAACTGATTCTAAGGCTAAATAGAAAGATCACCAATAAAATCTGCATGCTTCACTAAATTAATTAGTGTTGCTTTAGGCGAGTGGGTCTTGATTGGTACGACGAGTGGCAAAGATTCGCTTGGACGCATTGAGGTATGCAGTTTCTTAGCATATTCGAGGCATATGACCGCACTGGGTTCGACATGCAACATGAAGATGTTTCGGCCAAAAGTTATTAGATGTGCTATAAAAGGCATGATATATGGAACAAGATCCTTTGTGAGCTAGAGAGATCATGAGTGTTGTAAGCCAATTGGCATATTGAGTTGAGCTATTCAAGCCTTTGTAATCTGCTTTATTATTAATAAAGAGATTCTTATTGTATATTTTATTTTCTTTTGCTGCGAATGTTATCAATTTGAGATAAACATTATGTGAAACTTGTCATCTTGTCTTGCACGAGCGCAACTCCAGGCTCGTACAGCATCACGCCCTAATCGAGGAAGATTGATTCGGGTGAAATCTAGCGAGGACGAGCGATTTTTCGGGTCAGGGCATGACATAGGGTTACCAAAATCAACTGAAGATATATTTAATTAATTTTTTGTCATTAATAGCAACCCACATGCATTAAATCCATGCATCTTTGACTCAATCTTTCACCTTTCCAAATATAAAAATCCGCTAACCCACATTGCCATATTAGTTGATTGGTTGAACAAATCTCCCCCAAATCAATTAAAATCTCCTTCATATTAATCCTAACTTATATGAGGCCAAAACTTCATATATTAAACTCCTAAAAATAGAAACCCCTACTTCCACCTTGCAAATCCTAAAACTGTATTCAGCCTTGGCCGTCAGAGACACCTTATGGCGTAACGGCAATTTTGACCCCTTTTTGACCTTTCGTGACGCTCCATGAATATTCTTCGTGAAGCTAACACGACCCTCTACAATCCTATAAAATCTCACATGTCCAAAACCCCTTCTAGTATACCAAAACAGCCCTACAAGTTAGCCAATTCTAGCAGCATAATTATGTACGAACCAGCAGGTTGCTCATCTTCTTCTATGAATTTTATCTACTTTTTCTCATCTATTTCACCTGAAACTAAAACTAACATATATATACCAATATGTTAATTTGATTTTCAATTGCTAATTCACACTGTTCCACTCGATTTGACTATTGTGTCTGTTGTAATAAAGTTGGTCCAGATTTGACCAATTTCGGTGCGAGGATCTTTTCAACGACTTTTGAACTAATTTGATCTCGAAAAAATCATTGGTAATGTCTCTAACATCACTTTTCACCTTTTAGTAATGTTCGTTATTCATATTTGTAAGTATTTCATGCGTTTATAACATCGTTTCCATGATACTAGTTTTTCGGACACCAAAAAGTCTACCGAAACCCGACTACTTGATCTCTAAACTTCATAAGAGTTTAATATAATCTAAATATAATTAATTGAGATGAAGAATCATATTTTATCTAAATTATTTTGATTGTTTTTAGAATTTATATTTTTCTATATTTTTATGTCGATTCGTTTTCCAAATTGGAACCCCATATGGCATAGTTGTGTGATTTTTGAACTAGTTTGTGTTAGAATTATTTTTCCTAAAATATTTATATAAAAGTATATCCAAAAATTAATATTTATTTTTCCATAAATAAAAGTATTTTTTTGGATTTAAATATTATTTTTGTAAAATAACATGGTGTCAATATAGTAGCATTGATGGTATACATGGTTAAGTATTATTTATGGTTGTTGACAAGTTGTACCTATATATAGTATGTGATCATTTTTATGTAATTTTGACATCAACTCCTATTATTTCTTAAATTATTTAGATTTATTTTAGAGTTTGAATATAGTAGTTTTATATTTATTTGGTTTTGATTTAATTGACAAGTTGGCCAATCATACTAATAAGTTAATAAACATAGTCAAAGTATTTTTTTTCTATAAATAGTATGATTAATTATTATTATTAAATATTTTTAAGAAATATTTTAAAATTTATAATTACTATTTTTAGTTCATACAAATACTACTTTTATCTAATAGCATGATTACATGTGTATGTAGAATAGCTAGAATATGTATATATTTACTTGTTTCTTAAATATGTATATATATGATGGTTGCATTAAATTTAGATAATTTTTCAAAAATATTTATATTATTATTTCATAGTTTAAAATGAATATTTTTATCGTATGAAGTATTATATTTATGTTGGCATGATACTTCATGTTGAGGGCGTATATATGTAGTTGTAAACTAGTTAGCTAGTATATGTAATAGTCTCTATAAATAGCATGTATATTTATGGTAGATATGTTATCTTAAAATTAATATTTATTTTTTATTTTTTATATTTTATGAGTTTGTTATCATTCCACTACAGTTGGAGCCGGATAATAATTTTCTTTTCTTTCGAAGTTCCAGGCAAGATATCTTGCCATCAATTGTTCTGTTTAAATATTTATGTATGTTCTTCTTTTCTGTTAGTAGTAGTTATAGTGGTGTATGTCCGAGTATGACTTAGGCGATATCGATGATGGCATCGATGTGATAGAGGGTGTGTATGACTTGGTTGTGTAGAAGACGTTTTTCAAAAGTTATATAACTTCTATGCTATGACACGTATCATTACACGATACTACGAGTGAGAGTTCATTGTGTTGGCACGAGCTTCCATATTTGGTTATCTACCTGTGCGAGCGGTTCGTGTGTCGGTGCATATAGAATTTAGATTGTACCTAGTTTAGTGACTCACATTAAGATATGGGTTGTTCGAGTCATGGATATGACTTATACCATTCATGGACGGAGAAGACTACTAGTAGGCGTATGAGACAACCCCTTTTGACTGCATAATCTCTGGAGGAGAATATGGAGTCGTATGCCTCATAGTTTCACAATTGCATGTTTGGCTCGTAGCTCATAGTTCATATCATTGGCTCGTGATTCGACATCAGCTTGTGAATTAGTGCTATATACTTTTACCTACCCATACACCCAACGTCATATTCAACATGCATTCACATAGTATGGTGAGATATTATACTTATTCCTAACCATAGCCTAGGATAATGTCTTAGCACGGAATAGTGGACCACACCTTGTCCTTGTTTGGTTGTGGGTGTGGTTCACTATTTCGACGATGAGATAGTAGACCGTGTGGTGGTTTAGGATATTCATTCAGTTCATATTATAGCATGGGATAGTGTCTTGTCACGGAATAGTATGTCACCTCTTATCCTTGTTTGGTTGTAGGGGTGGGTTACTACTTCGATGATGGGATACTGGACCGTGTTGTGATCCGAGCTATTTATTTCATGTTTATATTTATTCAGTTCATATTATGGCATGTCCTTTCTGTATCTTGTTACGTCCCTCTGAGAACCTGATGATCTCTCCAGGTTATTATGGAGCACTTATAGATAGATAGATAGATAGATAGATAGATAGATAGATAGATAGATAGATAGATAGATAGATAGATAGATAGATAGATAGATAGATAGATAGATAGATAGATAGATAGATGGATGGATAGATGGATGGATGGATGGTATGTTTGTGTCTTCATACTTTAGGTACTGCTTGTAGTATTGTTTCATCATTCTTTTGTATTTTATTTATTTCTTATCATCATATACTCTGCTTATTAGCCTAGCTTTGCAAACTTATTTTTATTCTCGAGTTTGCTCGAACATGTGTATTATAGGACGGCCGACTATATTACATATCGTTCATTCTTATTTTATTTACGTATATGTGAATTGAGATATAGTTGTCATAGCATAGGTTTAGTACACTTCTTCAGCGTAGTATATCTAGTATAAGTCCATTAAATTGAAAACTTATACTAAATCATATTAGATGACATGCTTGCGTTCCTAGTCCTATGTATTTTGGGACTGGAACGTGACGTGGACTTCCTACCAGTATGGAGAGGGGACTTCATATCATGTTGGAGAGAACAGCTTCTAGGCCAAGTCCTACAGATTGGTTCAGAGACATAGCACAGTTGTTGTCAACTCCAGCAGCTCTAGTGCCAACTCAAGAGCACATAGAAAGTGAGAGTTTGGATTCGGATCCACCTTTACCTATGGAGGCTACGGAATATTGGATAGATCCACCAAACCTCAGGCCAAACTGACACATATCCTATGCTCGATGGATTACATAAGGTCATGATAGTTGATTATGTTGTTGGACTTCTAATATAACAATTTAAAAAATATTATCTTGTGTGGTACGATAAAATATTACAAAATTTAAATTTTATTATATTTTACAAACTTGAGAATAACTAAAACAACACAAATCTACCATCGGTAGTACATAATTTCACTCTCATGACCGACTTGATGGCTGATTATTACACTTTCTTATATTGTGACTAAGTCTGTTAAAGTTACTGCAACGTAAATCTCTTGTAGGTTCATCCTTCGACTTGATGCGGTTCTTCTTTAACTATCCAGCTTTGCGTCTTATATTTGGTACTCCAATTTGTCCTCTGCCTAAAGCACTTTGAAGATCGTAGGGCAGTGGAATTGTTCTAGATGTGAATCGTACATACTTTTCAACTTGTTAGTAGAAAATATGGAACAATAATAATTTGTGATACTAGAATTGCAAGACTTACACGCATAACATGCATGTGCACATGGTATATACGTACGATACCACCGTAAACATGAATAATATCCTTTCTCTAAATGTACTACATACGTTCTATTTATTGTGTGATCTAACGCTCAATATGCAATACATGATACTAGAATTGCGAGATTTACACGTATAACATGCATGCACACATGGTATAACCCTTAATATGCAACACACGCAATTGGTGTCTTTCTCTATTTATTCGAGCAATTGTTTTTAACATTCTCAGACAATAATCAGTTTTAAGATTTTAAGCAAATTTCCCATTGTTGTCTTAAAGAGTGTCACGCCCCGGTCTTAAAATATGCGGGACCAGCTACGTGACAATAGCCAGCTATGTATTCAACAAGACTCTAGTCTGACTCGAATATGTATAAGCTGTATAGATTAAAAAAGTATCCAAATATCCACAATATACATCCATAATTCTAACTAAAATACTATAAATCTAATAGAAAATAAATACGGAAAATAGAGTGCGAAGGCATCACCAGTCAATACCGAATCCCAAAGAACTAGTCCAAAATATTATGTCATATCTCAGCAAATACCTGGAAGGAAACCAGGTCCTCAAAGAAACGTAGCAAGATACATAATATACATGCCAAAATGAAGTACAGTAAATAACATGTGAAAAAAGTAAACAAGTGATCCAGGAAATAGGTTAACAAGGAAATAATCAATGATCCAGTAACATTACTACTAGGCAGACTACCTAGTCTGTGTGAAATGCACTTGAAGACAATGTTCAACAAATGGATCTCTCCAAACATGAGATCCGCTTGTAGTGGGGCTCGTCTGAACCGTCGGCTGTCAACAATAATATATCAATAGTAGCCCCTCTATCTAGTAACTGTCCTCTCCACAAAAAATCTACCAAACCCATGTTAATGGGTATACTTGCCTGGGGTTCGTCCAATACTGCTGAGATTGCTGTATCAGGTTTCGATCAGGTCTAACCCATGCTAATGGTGCTATAGCCCACAAAAAAATCTACCAAACCCAAACAACCAAGAATCATCACACGACATTTATATATGCCTATTTAATGACACAATCCTTATTAGGGTTTAGTTATGAAAATAATTTTGCAATTACTTATAGTCAATAGTTGACAATATTATTCATATATATATATAACCTTTTGTATAAAAACTTATAAGTTGTCGTAAAGATAAGCATAATCCATTTTAGTTTATATAGGAAAAATTCTCACAATTTTGAATATACTAGTGTATATTTGTAAGAAGCTTATTTTGATCATTCTAATAAAATTATGCATACATTTGCATAACATCAAAATAATAATGCTATAGATATTTTAGCTTCTATAAGTAAAAGACATAACTATATAGACATTTGTTTAATAAAGGTGTTAACATATATAAGTACTCCCTACTGAGAGCTATACGCCATGAAAAATATTTAGGTGGTGACCTTAGCTACCACATATATATATATATATATGTTATTTACAAATTCAACCATTTGTATACTATAGTATTCTCATTAACTCAACATTAGCATTTAATAAAGCTAACAATGTATATAAGTACTTTAATTAGTAGTTATAAAATACAGTCACAAGATTATATTCAGTTGAATAGAACCCAATTGACAGTTTATTTAAATATTAACCAATCATAACTCAATTATGGGTTATGCCATTAACAGGTTAATCATTCATTAATGAGGCTTAAGTAGGAATTTGGAGGAAGGGCTAAGGGTTGCACCTATACTGGAAGAAGACATCCTTGGGCCCATAGGTAGCTCTCCCCTCCATTCCTGAGTACAGTACCACGCATGGGTACTGTTCCCTGCTCTCAGCAGAGATGACGATCTTCACCGGTGGACTCTGGGCATGGCACCTCAGTACCGATCGACAGGCTAGCAAAACCACACTTGGAGGCAGGGCATGGAGTTGTGTGGGTGGTGGTGTATAGGTCTGTGAAGTGAGAAACCGATGACGAGTGGTCGGGTTGGTGATATCCATGTGCGAGCTATTGTGAGGAAGTCGACAGGGCTTGCCCTGCCTGGACTCTAGTGAGGATCAATTGGTGGATGCATTTTTGGTGGAGGCCGGGATAGGGACGCCGATGCCGGTCATGGTGATGGCAATGGAGGAGTATTATTTTGACGGGAAGGAGACTTTATTAGGTGCACACGCGCGTTGTAGACTTGGCGCCAGACAAGCAACTGCTCTAGTGTTGTTGCACCATTGGAGCAGCAGTGCGGTATTTATGCGGAGGTGCACGCACTGGGGTCAACGGTCGAATGATGCAAAAGTGGTGATAATGGTTGTGAAGTTGGCCGGAGGAGTGGTGTTGATGGTGGTCGTTGTGGGGATGATAATGGTTGCATGGGGGATAGGAAGGAGGCGTGAGATATTGTTGTGGAAAGCAGTCGGAGGAGGACTCATCGGCTCCTGGTTGGTGACGAGCATGGAGTATCAAAAAATTGATGAGATCGGCATATCGGAGGCAGTACTGCGACTCCACTTGTCAGATTGACGGACTGGGCATCCACGCAGGTGAAGGAGATACACTGAGGCGCTCTGCTGATGATAGATATGGACGACGGCTGGAGTTGTTGCTGGCAACCAACATACCACCGCGAGCGGGGGTCGAAGGATTACTTTAAAGCAATGGAGGTGGTAATGGGTGCTGAAGGAGGTGAAGGGGGAGGATATTAGATTATGAAGAGGAGAAAAAGGTGTTAGTGCCGAGGCTCAATTTTTGATAGAAAATTCTGAAACTGAAACAATTGTACACACAACGTTTCAAATGCAGCACCTTAAAGAAGATGTGCAACAGAGATCCTGAAGGATTCTGAATTGCGAGGATCTAAAAAGATTCTACGTAATACACAAAAGATCTAAAGAGACTTTGTGCAAGCAACTATCGGCAGTAGAGCTTCTAAAAAGAAGTTACTGTAAAAGGCAACAGCAGCGATGACAGGCAAGAATGAGATGCTGGGGTGAATAAACCACCGTTGCTCAAAGCTTTATTCGCCCCACACGAGCACGAACAGCTTCCAGGAACCAGCAAGTTCACGAAGAACTTCTGGAACGCTCGTAAGTCAATATTTAAGACTTGAACGGGCTTCCTGGACTTAACAGACTCCCTCAACTCTCTTCTTGGTGCATCTTTCAAAGGAGGCTAAGGGGCTCTATTTATAGAGTGGAGTTAAGACTTCACCTCTTCTCATATCCGATGTGGGACTAAGATACCAATACTCAAAAATAGAGTTTGATATTTTAGATCATCCCACAATCAGCATAGAAGTGTGCCAGTCCACGCCTACCCCCCGAACACTTCCGTGCATGTACGAGACATCCTGGAGTCCGTGTCCGAGTCCGAGTCCGCACAACAAAAATTAACTTGCATCCTTGTTGAATTTAATCCTTTTTCCTTCTAGGAAAATACTTCCACATGGCACAAACTTGTGCCCCACTACACCTCATGTGCACACCTCAACACAAGCAATGCATTATATTGAGATACTCACCATTTGGTATAGCCGATGTGGGACTATCTTTTCTAGTCCAAAGGCAAAAACACCAACAATCCCCCACATATCTCAATATATGGGTTGAGCGTTCCCCACAGTTACTGCCCATCATGTATTAGGAGAGATGTCGCTACGACTTGAATCTTTCCGTATAGGTTAAATAACAGCATGATACAAGAATGGACTAAGCCTTGAATTCTGTACCATAACTGCAATTCTTCCTACTCACATAATGACATCAACTGTGCTTCTGGCTGCACATTGAAAGCCTTGTGCCAGCCTGGTTTTAGTGTATAATTTTTGAGCGTCTACAAGTTTACCCTCAAGAGACGGCCTGATATCTCTGTCCATACACTATAGGTGAGTTCTTTATAAAGAGTCATGGCATGAAGCATTGCGCTTCTTTGCGATGCTACGCCGCTATGACATGGCTTAAAGCCGAGGCTTTACCCCACCTGGATACCTTATCGTAGTGTCATACTACTGTAGCATGAGGTCACAGGCCTCTTTGTAGTACCAAACTACTCAGCATGAAGCCTAAGGCTTCCTTACGGTGTTACGCCGCAACGACATGGCTTGCAATGCCGAGGCTTTACCCCTACCTGGGTACCTTATCGTGGTGTCGTGCCACTGTAACATGGGGCCATCCTTCCTTTTGTAGTGATGTCTACAACTCTTTAATTACGTCATACAACATTAGGCTACCTGCCTATTTGCGGTGCTACGCCGCTGTGACTTGGCTTGCAAAGCCGAGGCATTACCCCTACCTGGGAACCTCATGGTGGAGTCACCCCACTGTAGCATGGAGTTTCACTCCTTGTAGTGCTGCTCTACCGTGCTTCCTGTAAAGCACACCAGGCATTCACTCTGTCTGAGAACTCATTAAGGCGTTTAAGCCAACCTTCCATAGGATCAGTTTTTCTGCAGAAAAAATACATAGTAGACAACAGTGGTTATGGGTCCGTATCCCTTCCATGTTCCAGAGAACAAGTACCCACTGCTACCTGATAGTTTCCCAGTCAGTGATCCTCCTTTGAACCAAAAGTTAGATGCCTAGTAGATTTCTCTTTGAACTTATAGCATAAAACTTTATGGTAGGATTACAAAAACACACTATCAGAATGCCTTCAAGCCTATTTTACAAGCTATGTCATCGACCAACTGGCGTTTGAGGCCTTTCGTGAACGGATCTGCCAGGTTCTCCTGACTCCGAACATCAATCACTGCAATAACACCTCTTTTGATAAGATCGTGTACTGCTCTGTGCTTCAACCGTACCGTTCTCTTCTTCCCGTTGAAGAGTTTATTTGATGCCACTGCTGCCGCCTGGTTGTCACAGTATATCGGTATTGCCGGTATCAGAGCCTCAGCTACCGGAAGATCATACATGAGCTTCCGAAGCCACTTTGCTTCATCTGCAGCAGCATCCAATGCAAAGAATTCAAATTCCATGGAGGAGCGAGATAACATAGTCTGCTTCTTCGACTTCCACGATATAGCAGCTCCGTCCATGGCGAATACGAATCCACCTGTGGAATACTCGCTTTCCATATTTGAACACCAGCTAGCATCACTGAAGCCTTCCACTACTGACGGATCTCCGCTGTAGAAAAGTGCATATGTCTGAGTTTTCTTGAGATATCTCATAACACGCTTCACAGCTTTCCAGTGCTCAACGCCTGGATTGCTAGTGAACCGACTCAGCATTCCCACTGCAAAAGCTATGTCAGGCCTTGTGCAGTAGTAGCGTACATCAAGCTTCCGATGACGCTAGCGTACTCCAACTGCCTGACGCTTTCCCTCAAATTTGGCTCCAGCTTCTGATCACTCCGGTACGGTGTATCAATAAAAGGAAGATCTTGATACCCGTAGCGAGTGAGCATCTTCTCATATAATGAGATTGTGACAGCGCTGTTCCAGTGCCTGTCCGGATGATCTTGAGCCCCAAGATTACGTCGGCATCCTCCAAGTCCTTCATACTGAACTTGGTCGAGAGGAATTTCTTTGTCTCTGTGACGTAGCTTAAATCCGTACCTAGGATTAGCATGTCGTCCACGTAAAGACATACGATTAATCCTCTTCCGTCAGCAAACTTCGTATAGACACACTTGTCTATTTCACTGACCCTGTAGCCATTTGACCTTATCACCTTGTCAAACTTCTCATGCCACATTTTGGGAGCTTGTTTCAAATCATACAGAGACTTTATCAACTTGCATCCTTTGTCTTCCAGACCTCTGACGACAAAACCTTCTGGTTGTTGCATGTAGATCTCTTCGGTCAGCTCGCCATTAAGGAATGTCGTTTTCACATCCATCTGATGTATCACCAGCTTGTGTATTGCTGTTAGAGCAATTAACAATCTGATGGTTGTCATCCGAGCTACTGGAGCATAAGTGCCAAAGTAGTCGATCCCCTGCTTCTGAGCAAACCCCTTGGCCACTAGCCTGGCCTTGAACTTGTCAATGGTTCCATCTGCTTTCATCTTCTTCTTGAAGATCCATTTGCATCCGATGGGTCTTGCTCCTTCTGGCAGGTCAACCAATACCCATGTGTTGTTGGAGGTGATTGAGTCAATCTCGTTGTCTATCGCCTCCTTCCAGAATACAGCATCTCTGGTCTTCATCGCCTCATCATAGGTAAGCGGATCTGCTTCCACATGATAGGTGACAAAGTCATCTCCGAAGACTTTCGACCTCCTCGTTCGCTTAGTTGACGGTTCAGCGAGTTCTGGTTCAGCTGGTGTCTCCTTGACGACAGCTTCATCTTGGACTACTGGTTCATTAAAGACTTCTGTCTGCTTTGTACCCTCATCATTCTCCGGAAGATCCGCGAGAACAATATTCTTGTGTTTTGCAAACTTGTCTTCAAAGTATTCAGCATCGCGAGATTCGATGATATGGTTTGACTCGATATCAAGGAATCTCCGAGCATCACTCTTCTCGGCATACCCCAAGAAGATCGCCTTCGTAGTCCTTGTCCCCAGCTTCTGAATCTTCAGATCCGGGAGCTTCACATAAGCCAGACACCCCCACACTCGAATGATATTCAAGTTAGGTCTGACTTTGAACCAGAGTTCATGAGGAGTTATGTCGAAAGTTGCATATGGCACTCTGTTCAGAATGAACGTTGCCGTTAGTGCAGCTTCTCCCCAGTAACACTTTGGAAGACCCGCAGTCAACAGCATGGAGTTCATCATCTCTGTCAACGTTCTGTTCTTCCTTTCTGCTACTCCGTTGGATTGAGGAGAGTACGGAGCCGTTGTCTCATTGATGATTCCATGTTCTTTGCAGAATGTTAAGAATTCATGAGACCGATACTCCTCGCCTCGATCACTCCTTAACCTCTTGAGTTGTTGTCCAGTTTGCCGCTCAGCCTCGACCCTGAACTCCTTGAACTTCTCGAATGCTTCGTCTTTAGACTTGAGCAAGTAGACGAAAGCATACTTTGAGAAGTCATCGATGAAAGTAATGAAATACTTTATCCCGGCCTTTGTAGAGAATTGTTTGAAGTCACAGATATCTGAGTGAACCAACTCCAGAAGATCTGTGCTTCGATGGACCCTGTGAAAGGGTTTCCTTGTGATCTTCGTCTGAGCACATACTTCGCATTTCTGTACCTTACCCCCACACTTGGAGATAAGTCCTAGACTAGACATTCTGTTAATCCTTTTACAATGAACATATCCTAGCCTATTATGCCACAACTCAAGAGAATAATCAGAAAAAGTGATTGCATTTATATTATCATGTTGGGTTACAACAAGCTGAATCTTGTACATTCCTTCAGTTTGGAAAGCTTTTCCGAAGAATGTACCCTTCTTAGACATCACCAACTGGCCAGCATTGATGTCTATCCTCAAGCCTGTGTTGCAGAGCAGACTTCCAGAGATCAGGTTCTTAGCAATTACTGGAACATGCTTCACACCTTGAAGCGTCAGAGTGTTCCCCGATGTGAGTTTCAGCTCCACCGTCCCGATCTCCAGTACTTCAGCTTGTGCCTGGTTTGCCATTATGACCTTCTCTGAAGTTGGCTCATAAGAGACGAACCAGTCTTTGTCTGAACAGACATGGCAGGTCGTACCAGTGTCTATCCACCAGTCCAAGTCAGCCTCCACAGTTGCAACATGTGCTATCATGGCAACTAGATTAGTAATCATAGAAACCTTACTAGGCTCACCTTGTTCTTTGGGCTTGGACTTGCATTCGGATTTGTAGTGGCCCTTCTTGCCACAATTGAAGCAAGTCACATGGGACTTGGACTTCTGCTGCTTGAAAGCAGGACCCTTCACTTTCAGATTCGTGAAGTCCTTCTTTTTACGATGAGAAGCAGCCTGCTTCCCCTGGTACTCTCTGGTTTGGACCAGATTTGCCTTCGCCAGTTGTTTGGACAGAGTATCCATCTTCTGTTGAGAGCGCATCTCGTCCTCAACATGGATCTCTTGCAAGAAATCTTCCAAGCTAATTTCCATCTTCTTTCGATGCATCCTTGCATAGAAGTTGCTCCATTCTGTAGGAAGTTTCGTGACGATCCCTCCAACGACAAACTTGTCGACGAGGGGCATGTTCTCGTCTTCTAGTTTCTGACGTAACTTCAGAAACTCCTTCACTTGGGGCAGCATCGCCTTCTCGTCTTCGAAGGTCCACTTGTGGTATTTTTCTACCATGAAGATCTTGGACCGGTTCTCGTCATCTTCATAGAGCTTTTCCAAGGAGTCCCATATGTCTTTGGCAGATGTCTTCTTGGAGTAGGACTCTGCCAGAGAGTCTTCCATGGAATTGAGTATCAGTAGTTTGCATATACTGTTTTCTCTCTTCCACTTCGCTTGCTTGGTCGTAGCAGAGGCCACAGTCGCAGCAGATCCAGTGGTTGGAACGACCGGTTCTTCTTCTGACAGCACGTGATCAACATTCACGAGTTGAAGATTTAAAGTGACCTTTCGTATCCATATCTGGAAGTGTTCGCTATCGAATTTTTTCAACTTGTTAAAGCCGGTATCGATGAGCGAAGCACGAGAATTATCCATCTTCTTAATAAAGCTTTGAGATTGTTAGTACCGAGGCTCAATTTTCGATGGAAAATTCTGAAACTGAAACAATTGTACACACAACGTTTCAAATACAGCACCTTAAAGAAGATGTGCAACAGAGATCCTGGAGGATTCTGAATTACGAGGATCTAAAAAGATTCTACGTAATACACAAAAGATCTAAAGAGACTTTGTGCAAGCAACTATCTGCAGTAGAGCTTCTAAAAAGAAGTTACTATAAAAGGCAACAGCAGCGATGACAGGCAAGAATGAGATGCTGGGGTGAATGAACCACCGTTGCTCAAAGCTTTATTCGCCCCACACGAGCACGAACAGCTTCCAGGAACCAGCAAGTTCACGAAGAACTTCTGGAATGCTCGTAAGTCAATATTTGAGACTTGAACGGGCTTCCTGGACTTAACAGACTCCCTCAACTCTCTTCTTGGTCATCTTTCAAAGGAGGCCAAGGGGCTCTATTTATAGAGTGGAGTTAAGACTTCACCTCTTCTCCTATCCGATGTGGGACTAAGATACCAATACTCAAAAATAGAGTTTGATATTTTAGATCATCCCACAATCAGCATAGAAGTGTGCCAGTCCACGCCTACCCCCCGAACACTCCCGTGCATGCACGAGACATCCTGGAGTCCGTGTCCGAGTCCGAGTCCGCACAACAAAAATTAACTTGCATCCTTGTTGGATTTAATCCTTTTTCCTTCAAGGAAAATACTTCCACATGGCACAAACTTGTGCCCCACTACACCTCATGTGCACACCTCAACACAAGCAATGCATTATATTGAGATACTCACCATTTGGTGTAGCCGATGTGGGACTATCTTTTCTAGTCCAAAGGCAAAAACACCAACAAAAGGTGTGGAGAAGAATTAGTTAGTAGGAAGCAGTAAAAAATGGTGCGAAGGAAAGAACAAGGAGTCTTGTTGGCTTTTGCGGCTAAGGTTTAGTTTTAGGAGTTCTAGTAAGATTGAGATGGAGTGGACAAGATGTTAGAGGCCCAAATACAAATTAGATGAGGAGGAATGGAATAATAGATAGTAAATATATATAATCCTAAGGCCCTAAACAAATAATACAATACTTAGGGGATTGAAAGCCCAACAAATAAATATTTTACATATGCTTGAAGGTCCTAACAAATTGATTTTTATATATAATCCTTATCCAGTACATACTATATATATATATATATATATATATATATATATATATATATATATATATATATATATATATATATATTCCTATTACAAATAAATATTTTATATAGGCTGAAAGCCCAACAAAAATAACATTTAGAAGACCCAAGTAGCTTAATTAGTTGTTTAATGATATAGCCCAAAAGCATTGAAATTAGGAGATAGTGTTCAATAAGCAAGGGAATATTTATTACCTATGCATGTCAACAATCATCATCAATAATAAAAATATAACTATTCGACTATTAGCAATATTAATTGTTTAGAGAAAAGAGATTACAAACAAATAGAAGTAGCATATTTTAATAGCTTGTTAATTCAAAAAGTCTAGAAATTTTAATATAATAAATATAAAAATATCATACATTTATTGGGGGATCTTGCATTCTTTCCACCTTGGAAGAAGTTCGTCTTCGAAATTTAAAAATAACTATTTATTTTGCTTCATACCATTTATAAACAAACTAATATCTTATCGCTAAATTATTTATATTTTAAGTTTCACTAAATCCTTAGATTCATGGATTTGCGTTGTTCAAAATATTGCTTTCTTGATCACTAGGGTATGTTTCACAATGTTGCCATCCAGATTCGTCAAAGATGTTTCCATCACACTCTCGATTCAATTTGTGTCCCTGGTTTCTCCTCTTTTTTGTCACATAATATTCTAAGGCTATGCCCTTAACTCTCAAGTACCATATTCAAGTCCTTTAATCTATAGTTATGACAACTGCTATCTCATCTACCAACAAAATTTATCTTCAAGTACAAACTCTTCGCGAGTTTGACTATTTGCATTTGTCCTTGACAATTTCTAATATAAAGTATAGCCAGTCAAGTGTGCTTGACCTATATGATCATCTCATAAAATCTCTAAGAAATTTTACAACCTTGACACCACTTACGATAATCCCAATTATTATCCTGAAACTCAAACTTATGTTGTTCCATAGGTTATTAAATACTAAAATTCGGGAGATTTTCCAAGCTTAAATCCCATTTTACTAATAGTCTTTCTACCCACTTCTGTGCTCTAGATTTAAAGGGAGATGTACCTAGTACATCGTTCTAATTCTTTGTGGATCAAAATTTACAAATATATCTTTACTAAACTAGCTTATATTCGGTGAAGCGACCATGACCTAAATTTTGTTTACGTCATCCACTCTCTCATTTATATCAATGTGATCCTCAACCTCTTGTCTACATCCATATACTAGGCCTTGTATAGGCGTATATCAAGACTTGGTTTCTTACCCATACCGACGCTTATCTCTCAAACTTTTAAGCACAAGGTTTAATTTCTTTCCTTGCAGTTTGCAACATTGCTATCTTGATCCTCTACTTTGGATACAATGAAAGCAACTGTATTTTTCAATAATTCCTCATGTCCAAGTTAATTTCTTGGCATGATTCGCCATTAGATGTAAGTGGTTGTATAATCTAAGTTTTTATGTAATCCACTACGATTATTGTCCATCTCAAAAGTATATTATCGTAATGAAACCCTCGATACCAACCACTTGCAATCATCTAGCCAACTCAACGACCAAGTATATCCTGTCTACACTTGATGATCACATCCCTCTAATTACCCAAGAATCACAATCATGAATTGATGTTATCAATTTTTATTACGCACTATACCTATATGGTCTTTAAAGTCTAGTCTCCAAAATCTTACATGTGCTCGATCCTCAAGGTCACAAATGTATTATTCAAATTCTCTATTCGCAACTAAAATGGTCACTGCCTCATTATTCTATCATAATCTACATCAATATTGAAATCCTTTAATTCGCTTCTTGTAATCCTCTAAATAGTCTCTAGGTCTCATATCGCTAGTAACTTATACCTAAGATAGAAGCTTAACCCGAGTAATCTCTAAGAAAAATTAACCCACTCTTGCCTACCCGAACATCACCACCACACCAACAACAATTCTAGTTATACACTATAATAAAACTACGAGGTTTTTCTAATTCAGTCATTTATTAAACAGAAAGGTAATAAGGACCTAAGGCTGGGTCGAACAATCTATACCAATATCGGTCATGGTTAGGGTCAGGCAAATCAGAAAGGAAGTCAAAATATTTCCCAGAACGGTATGAAGTCAAGCGAGATACATAGGATATAGTCTAGGTAAAACTCGAGAACCATATACCTCCGTAATTATGTCACGTGAAGTTACTGTCACACCAGTGTGCATCTGGTTGCAAATAACTACTTATTCCATAATACGACGGATAGCTGCAGTGTACAGCTATTACACTAGATAATATAGGTTCTTGAGCTTATCTTGGTCAAATTCATAAGATGTTTCCAAATTAATCTTTTGCATAGGATGTGGTTCAAGTAGAATCAAAGAAACATATGTAACCATGATGTCGTTATCTGAAGTTCTACCTCGTCAGTATTTCTCTGGTTGTAAAAACTTTTGATTCCTTAATGCAAGGATAAATGTAATTTTTCGAACTTTTCTTGAAGCAATACATAAGGCATTTCCAACAATTTTAGCGAAATAAATAAGAAGAGTCCATCAGGAAGTCAGTTAAGAATGGTACAATCAAATCATAGGAAGGAAAGAACATAATTGCAATCATGATGAGAAAGGAATAACATGAAAGCAATCATGCTGGAGTGATCCTAGGAAACCTATAATCCTGATTGTGGATGTATCCTTAATTTTATTCCTCAATTGATTTGCAGACTTGAAGTAATATGACTATCCTAAGTACCATCACGAGTTCGCATATTTTACAAAGATGGGACCTACATAGGCCATGTTACGCCCCAGTCCCAAAATATATGGAACCAGCTACGCGACAATGGTCAGCTACGTATTCAATCAGACTCTAGTCTAACTCGAGTACGTATAAACTGTATAGATCAAAAGAAGTATCCAAATATCCATAAAATACATCCGCAATTCTAACTGAACTACTATGAAACTAATAGAAAATAACTACGGAAGATAGAGTGAGAAGGCATCGCCAGTCGACCTGAATCCCGAAGAACTAGCCCCAAATATCCTATATCATATCTCAGCAAATACCTGAAAGAAATCAGGTCCTCAGAGGGACGTAGCAAGATTCATAATATATATGTCAAAATAAAGTACATTAAATAACATGTGAAAGAAGTAAAAAAGTGATCCAGGAAACAGGTAAACAAGAAAATAATCAGTGATTCAGTAACACTACTACTAGGAAGACTATCTAGTCTGTATAAAATGTACTTAAAGACAATATTCAACGAATACCGCTCTCCGAACATATGATCCTCTCACAGGAGGGCTCGTACAAACTGTCGACTATCAACAATAATATACCAATAGTAGCCTCTCCGTCTAGTAATTGTCCTTCCTACCTAATAGTACTGCCCGCGGCGCATCCACGACATGTCCAGTCCGACTCTAACAAATGATAAGTCTAGAAGTCCAGCCAAACATGTACGCGTGATCCATCATCAAGTAAATATCCAGAGATCATAAACGAGTCACCTATATGCCATACAATACGAATACATGTATCGTGTCTATGTGTTAGCATGTATAATCATTAAAGAGTACCTATAATAAACAGGTGGAACTTGTAACAGTATATCCAGAGTAAGCGACTAATAATAAATACAAGCATGTAACTATTGTAAATCAAATAGACAAGGTATACTTGTCTGGTGTTCGTCCAATGCCGCTAAGATCGGTATCAGGTTCTGATCAGATCTAACACATGCTAATGGTACTATGGCCCACAAAAAATCTACCAAACCCATACAACCAAGAACCATCATAGGACATTTATATACGCCTATTTAATGACACAATCCTTATTAGGGTTTAGTTATGAAAATACTTTTCTAATTACTTATAATCAATAGTTGACAATATTATTCATATATATAAATTTAACCTTATGTATAAAAACTTATAAGTTGTCATAATGATAAGCATAATCCATTGTTGTTTATTTAGAAAAAATTCTCACAATTTTGAATATACTAGTGTATATTTGTAAGAAGTTATTTTTATTATTCTAGTAAAATTATGCATACACTTGTATAACATCAAAATAATAATGGTATAGATATTTTAGCTTCCATAAGTAAAAGGCATAACTATATAGACATTTGTTTAATAAAGGTATTAGCATATATAAGTACTTCCTACTGAGAGCTATATGCCATGAAATATTTAGGTTGATGACCATAGCTACCACCTGTATATATGTTATTTACAAATTCAACCATTTGCATATTCTAGTATTCTCATTAACTCAACATAAGCATTTAATGAAGCTAACAATGTCTATAAGTACTTTAATTAGTGGTTATAAAATACAGTCACAGGATTATATTCAGTTGAATAGAACCCTATTGATAATTTATTTAAATAATAACTAATAATAACTCAATTATGGGTTATGCCATTAATAGGTTAATCATTCATTAATGAGGTTTAAATAGGAATTTGGAGGAAGGGTTAAGGGCTGCACCTATACTGGATGAAGACATCCTTGGGCCCATAGCTAGCTCTCCCCTCTATTCCTGAGTACAGTACCACGCATGGGTACTGTTCCCTGCTCTCAGCGCAGAGGGCAATCTTCACCAGTGGACTCTGGGCATGGCTCCTAAGTACCAATAGACAGGCTAGCAAAACCATACTTGGAGGCAAGGCAAGGAGTTGTATGGGTGGTGGTGTATGGGTTTGTGAAGTAAGAGATCGATGACGAGTGGTCGGGTTGGTGATGGCCATAGGCGAGCTATTGTGATGAAGTCGACAAGCAATTGCTGTGGTGTGGTTGCACCATTGCAACAACAGTGCGGTGTTCGTACGGAGGTGCACGCACAGGGGTCGACGGTCGAATGGTGCAAAGGTGGTGATGATGGCTATAGCGTTGGCCGAAGGATTGGTGTTAATGGTGGTCATTGTGGGGATGACAGTGGTTGCATAGGGGATAGGGAGGAGGCGTAAGGTGTAGTCGTGGGAAGCGATCGTAGAAGGACTTGTAGGCTCCTGGTTGGTAACGAGCATAGAGTATTAAGAAATGGCGAGATCAACATATAGCGGAGGCGGTACTGCGACTCCACTTACCGGCTTGACATGCTGCGCATCCAGACGGGTGGAGGAGATATGCAGAGGCGCTCTGCGGATGATGGATATGGACGGCGGTCGGAGTTGTTGTTGGAAGCCGACATACCATTGCGAACGGGTCTCGAAGGGTTACTTTAAAGCAGTAGAGTTGGTGATCGGTGCTGAAGGAGGTGAAGGAGGAGGATACTAGATTGTGAAGAGGAGGAAAAGGTGTATAGAAGAATTAGTTAGTAGGAACCAGTAAAAAAAATAGTGAGAAGGAAAGAACAAGGAGGCTTGTTGGCTTTTGCGGCTAGGGTTTAGTTTAGGGAGTTCTAGTTAGATTGGGCTGGAGTCGACAAGAGGTTAGACCCAAATACAAATTAAATGAAGAGGAATGGAATAATAGATAGGAAATATATATAACCCTAAGGCCCTAAACAATAGTACAATACTTAGGGGATTGAAAGCCCAACAAATAAATATTTTACATATGCTTGAAGGTCATATATATATATATATATATATATATATATATATATATATATATATATATATATATAATAAGGGAGGTGAGGTGGCACCCTATGGTGGCGGCTATGTGTCACCCTCATGCTATTATCATGCACCGAAAAGTATGCAAGTACATGATGATATAATATGGGGTGACATATAGCCACCTCACCATGAGATGGCACCTTACAAATAAATATTTTATATAGGCCGAAAGCCCAACCAAATAACATTTAGAAGACCAAAGTAGCTTAATTAGTTGTTTAATGATATGGCCCAAAAGCATTGAAATTAGGAGAGTTTTCAATAAGCAAGGGAATATTTATTACCTATGCATGTCGACAATCATCATCAATAATAAAAATATAACTATTTGACTATTATGAATATAAATTGTTTAGAGAAAAAAAGATTACAAATAAATAGAAGTAACATATTTTAATAGCTTGTTAATTCAAGAAGTCCAGAATATTTAGTATAATAAATATACAAATATCATACATTTATGGAGGGATCTTACAAAGAGATATAATCTTAGCTCTAATGTCGTCAAGTAGTATTGTTATTGGTTTATAGCGTAAATTCTTAACCCAATTATTGAAACATTCTGCAAGATTAGAAGTGTTAATATCTAGTCTAGGACAATGAGAATATGCAGTAATCCAATGTGAAAAATTATGTGTTTCATAATTTACTCCAACAAGCCAATTAAACATGTCCATATTTTCGACTTTAATTATTTCAAACCAAAAATCAGCGTCTGGTTTGCTGTATGATCTTGCAAAAGAGTCAAGCATTTGATAGAAATTTTTAATCTTGGTAACTGATTTCAAATTCTTTTTAAAATGCTGAATACAAAAGAAATGATGTGATTCTGGAAAAATTAAATGCGTAGCATGAAGCAACACATTTTGTTTATCTAATATAAATAAAATTCTATTACATTCATTAAAAAAAACTTTTAGAATATGTTTTCAGACTAGTTAAAATCATGTCCAGGATTATGTGTTTTTACCTTCCGCAACAGCATAAGCAATTTGATAAAGCTTATAATTCGGATCATGAGCATAAGCAATAATATATGATACCTTGGTATTTAGATGACAAAATGAAGCATGAGTACTGATAATTGGTAAACAACCACACAAAAATCGTCAATACATGCTTTGAAACAAATAATTTTTTTTGAAAGCTATTGTTTTAAGTAGTCCTTAGAAAACAACTGCTACCTGGATTGACACGATAATTCTAAAAACATACTCTTCAAGACTAGCATATGCATCAAAATAGCTACCATTTATTTCAGCTAATGCCATCTCTCGGGCTCTCCAAGCTTTGGAATAGAAAGTATTTATCCGATGTTCTCTGTGTATATCCCTAACAACTTGTGATGGACTGTAGGATAATTATCCCTAATCATATCAACTAACTTATTTTTTATCCGTGAACTAGTTGCCAATGGATGAAAATTAGTTGTGAGTCCACCTAAATAAGAATGTCAGTTTTCTAATGTAGCAATTTGAAAAATATTACCTCTACGAATAGGTCTTGCATATACTCTCTAATTGTAAGTTGGTTGATTACAAGTATATATAATTTCCTTCGCACTATTCATTACACTAGCTGAACACGTAAAATTATGTTCAATTGCTAGATCGCTGATAAAAGTTTTAAATGCATAACGCTATCGAAATATTGTCTGACAAATAATTCATTAGTGGTATCATTATTGACATTATCTTCAAAATTTTCATCTAAGTTTTCAAATCATCATTATCTGCAATACTTTGAAAATCATCAAAATCATCGTTACAATCTAAAGATAATGTATCATCTTCTTCATGTGATGAAAGTTGACGAAAAGTATTAGCAACTTCTCGAGATGAACTAGGAACTTGTCTAGAAGAACTCTGACCCGTTTTGTAATTAGAAATGCGTTGATTACTTATATAATCAAGTCTTTGTGGTACTTGCATTACAAAATACTTATGAATGACATTGCAAATTAATTTCAAGAACAAAATTTTAAGCTTGTTCACAATCTAATAAAAATAATATATCTGATAGACGTGTCTTAATATAATTGCAAGAAACCCACTCGTGTCCTCCTGCGATCATCCTTCTAGTATTGACCATCTTGGAGGTAGAAGTAAGCTAAGTCCTCGGGAACTGGCTCTAAATCTGGCCATGCAAAACCAGAGAGGTTAGACCTCTAATAGCAAGTACCACAAGGAAGTACAATATGAGAACTAAACCAGTAATAAGAGTTAAAAATATAATAATAAATCTCTGCTTGCTACTGGGATTCACACAACATCACGACACTTCAAACCAACTTCCCAACCAAACAAGGATAGAAGTTGACCCGTCATGTCCTGACATTCTGATCATCTCAGTAGTTAACAGAGTAGGTACAATACGCAAACAAATCAATTTAACGACAATACAACTACTATGGCTTGCTAACTGTGAGTTCCAAGTTATCTTAGAAATATGTAATAAGGATTCCTCAGTTCTTACTATGCACAAGCAAGGCTAGTCTACCCATTAATCAATTACGCCAATCATGAATTAGACGAGTCCCGGTGGGACGCCCGTCATCAGTATACAGTAAATAAATATAAGCAGATACTGCTTCCTGCCCGTGTGGCAGATTTGCAGTATCTGTGAGAACCATCCAACATGTCGGGGTACTAATTACCCCAAGGATGGCTGCCATGTAAGAACTCGGGAATCCATTCTCTCCATGCAATCGTTATTTTATTTAACTTAGTAGTCCCTATGTTAATTGAAATTCCATGTCGTGGATCATGGTCATTCAGAATGAGTACTTTCGTACAAAGTACGATATGCACAACTCTACAACGATGCCCGTGCGGTTAGGCTGTAGGTCTTACATAGCATAATGCAACAATTAAACCTAACCACGGAATAATCATGCCTTGACTGTAAAGTACACATGCCGCTTTTGTAGAAAAATTAGTTGAAGCCTGCACGTATCCATATGCCAATGTTCGGGATCGGCTAGTCGATTGCAATGGTTCATAGTTAATATGAACGTGTCTCATTCAGTTTCAGTAAGACGACTAGCCAGTCTCTTTAGTTCCAACTAGGAGCGCATGATCAATCATTTAGTCAAGGTAACAATCAATGTCAATTAGTGCCAAGGCATGAAAGTCAAACTAGTATTTAGTATGGTCGAGTCTATAACTCTCAGGGTTAAGTTCCAGTCACACTGGGTATCCATAAACCAATCAGGACACAGGGCACATTCCACACCACAATAAGTAATAGGAACACCAAGGTTGGATTACGCCAAGGCTAATCTATACCATGACCAGTCTACGCCAAAGCTTTACGCTAAGGCCACCAGGTTACGCCAAGCTTTACGCTAAGGCAAATACATGCGTAAAGAAAGTACGCGTAAAGAAGTAACGTTACGCGTAAACTTGTACGCGTAAAAGAAGTAACGTTACGCGTAAACCAAAATCGCGTAAAGGAATTACGCCAAGCCATGGAGTACGCGTAAAATAGAGCAACGCGTAAAGAACAGGGTTACGCGTAAGACTTGTACGCGTAAAAGAATAGAGTTACGCATGAAACACTGTACGCGTAAAGAATAACGTTACGCTCAAAACATTGTACGCGTAAAAAGTCGAGTTATACGTAAAACATTGTATGCGTAAAGGGTCGAGCCACGCGCAAAGGTTGCACGGGTAAAGGGTCAAGTTTACGCATGAATGAATACGCGTAAAGAGTAATACGCCAAGCCAAGTCGACTTGCGTAAAACAGATTCACGCTGACACGAATGATCGTGGGCGTAGAGCTTGATACTACGCGAGCACGTAAAAACGTGGGCAGAAAGTCTGATATTACGCGGACACGTAAAACGTGGGCGTAAAATTAATGCTTACGCGAGCACGTATAACGTGAGCGTAAAACTCCTCCCGAACTCCAAATTCTATGGAACCTTCATTCCAAGCGAAAATGGAACTTCCATGGGTCAGAATGGCGTATAACCCAATCTCAACAATCTGGGACGAACAAAACTTGGAAATAAGGAAGTTTGATAGATCAAAACCAATAAAATCCAAAAAATGGTAATTTCTAGATCTACTAAAAATGAGACTTCAAAATACAAAATGCTAAGTTCTAAGTTATCTTAGAATCACGAGAGGAAGATAAACGAACCATAAAAATAGGTTCTCATGTGGAAGCAAGATGTACTTGCCTATGGGTTTGGTAGGTGGAGAGAGTTATGAGGAAGAAGAAGAGTAAATGAGAAGGAAAAGTAATGAAGAGAGAGAAAGGGTTGGGGCTTTAAATGAAGATGTGGTAGGTGGGAAGTTGGGTTCGGTTCATGATGAACCATCAAAATTCGGAAACAAACCGAACCAAGCCGAATCCAAGAGCCAGAAATAAAATACAAAAAAATAATTAGCGAAAAAAATTAAAGGAATTAAATACAGAACAAATGCATGATAAATATTAAACAAATGCATTCAAGCAGTACACGTATTAAAAATACGTATTCTAGGAATGGGGAGTGACAGGATAAAATTTTCTATTTTTCTTTCCCTGCTCAAAAATATTCCCAAACATAGTATCTATTAAGGCCCATGAAAAAGACCAATAACGAAAAAAATTCAGATCCAACCGACATATGGGCCCATCTTGCAGTCGCTCTCTCGTATCGATCGTCCAATCGAGACTATCTAATTGGAAATTGACCGATTGGGTGGAGGTCTAACTCATGGACCTAGTAACTTGCCTCCTTCCTTCATCAATCCAACGACCGTGATCTATTCTCAAACAAATTATATTTTCTCAAAAAATATGTGTTATTGTAATTTCTATTATTATTGAAAATTTACAACAAGCTAATAGAATCATAAGATAATAATAACATGTGCCTATATTGTATCGTGTGTTGTAAATTTACAGTTCGACAATAAAGTGCAACTTTAAATGTTACCTATATCGTATCGTGTGCTGTAAATTTACAGTATTTATGCCATTTAAGAATAATTCGTAGAATTGTCTCCTTGATATGTTATTTTTCATTCAACTAAGGTATAGTTTGGGAAGAGAAAACAATGGGAGAATGTTGAGGAAAAATGAGAGAAATTAAAAGTAGTGGTGTTTGGAAAGGGGATTAAAAATGAGAGAAAATTTTGCGAGAAAAATTTATATGGGTCTCACTCATAAATTTTCTTCCCAAATGTAGAAGAAAAATGGAAAGAGTTGGGAAGATTGTGAGAAAAATTATCCAACTGTGTTTCAAAAAAATAAGAATCAATTATGATTTGAAAAAAATCATGGACTAAATGGTAGTTATATTTTTCTCCGCAAACAAACAAAATATTATTTTAAAAAAATTTCTTCCTCTACTTTTTGGTAATCCAAACAAGTAGGGAAAAAAAAAATTAATTTCCTTCATTTTACTCTCATCCATCTTCTTTTTCCTCAAATTTTTATTTCTCTTCTAAAAAATGTTTCTAAACACGGAAAGGAAAGGAAATCAATTCCTTGGTGTTTGATTTCCTTTGAAAAATTATAATTTTTATTTATTTTCTTTTCGTTGTTTGGAAATGTAAAAAAATAAATGGAAGAGGAAATGACTACTTAAATGTGAAAAAGTAAATCATTGCTTGGATGTAACCAAAATTTTTTTTCTAATTTTTTTAGTTAGTAACCACCTTTCTTTTCTTAATTTTTTTGGCATCCAAATATATAAAAATAATTAAAAAAAAAATTAGTCTTATGATTTCGTAAAACCAAGCGAGGCCCAAGAGGATTTAGAATTGGCACTGGACTTAACGACTCGGACTTGAATCTTGGTCAAGATGGCTAGGATTTCGTTCTCAAACTGATTTAGACCTCAAAACAAGTAGGGTTCAGCTTCAGGTTCCATATTTTATGATTTAATGGAACTTTTCCTTGTAAATTTTCTCCAAAAATATCTGATCAAAAATAATCTGATAAAAAATTGGACGGCCAGATCTAATCTTGTCCTTTCTGTATGTACCCACCAAATGGGAAGGGCATTTTGGTCGCTCAAACAATAATATCTTACAATGGCTTACGTCAGCAGAATATGCTGCTGGTAGGTAGCACCAGAAACAGCATCCCACGTGACACGTCATTGCAAAAGTGCACGTCCGACGTGGCAGGTTTATCCAAAACCGGCGACAGTGCATGCACATCTGGCTCGGATTCCCGCGGGACCCAGCGGATAAAGAATATATGCCACGCTTTGTCCTTTCATTGGCCGAGCGTAGAAAGTGGGTCGAAAGTGGGTCGGTTTACAATTCTCTGGTGGGTGGACATATGGGACCCTATATTTAATCTAATTTTAATGACTGCTTAGTTTTATCAATCATATAATAGGGAAATGTTTGGTTTACAACCAAACTTTTACAACATTTTTACAACTTACACCCATTTGCTGACATGCGGGCCAGACCAAACCTGGCCCACATGTCAGAAAATGAGTGTAAGTTGTAAGAAAGTTGTAAATGTTTGGTTGTAACTGTAGCATTGCTCCATATAATAATGAGGGAAGCAATGGAGGGACCCTCCATTTTTATTTTAGAGTAGTGTTTGAATCCATGTTGTCCTTTCAGTTCCTCCATTGGGTTCATTATTTTACCTCTATACCCGTCTCACCCGTCTCTGTTAAATAATACACTTCTTGTCCCCATTTCCGTCATCGTCTTCGCCCGTTAACACTTTCGTGTCGGGTTATCCCGACTCCATCTCTCGTCCCGTTAACAATTTTTTATGTACAATATATAAGCTAAGAAAAACGATTTTTATTCCAAGAAAATACAAAACATGTTAATAAAATACTACTATAATGAACTCATATCAACAATGGATTGCATATATAGGTAGAGTAATGCTATTTGCACATCCAAATTGTCCCTCCAATCTATCCATCATTATGTGACAGCTGACGTGACATATTAAATAACATTATATGGCATCTAACATGGTAGCTGACATGACAAATTTTAATCCAAAAAATTAATTACCGAATTTTTTTAATGTTAGTTTTAATGTTAGTTTTAAATTAAACATTAATATTAATATTAATGTTTAAATTAACATTAAAATTAAAAAATTTAATTTTTAATGTTAGTTTAAAATTTAAATTTTGACACATCAACTGCCACATTAACAGTCACGTAAGAGGCATGGATTGGAGGAATAATTTAGAGATACAAATAGCATTATTTATATAGGTATTAATAATCGAGATCGGAGATTTAATGGGACATGAAATACTATATCCATATCATATCCCGAATTCGGTCGAATTTTTTTAATTTCCATTTATGCCCCCTTCCGTTTTTAAATCTTGAAATCCGCCTCCAGTCGACTTCGTCCCAGTTGAATTCGAAAGAAGTTGTCATCCATAATTAATAATGAGGTTTAGTGGTGACGTGGGTTGAAGAGTCCCTTTAGGTTTAGATTATGGAAAGAAGAAAAAAAAAAACTTTTGGGATGTCATTTACTAAGTACCAATTGGGCCCACGTGTCAAACAATATATCCTTTGTGCATGGATCAGTAGTGTAAAGAAATATTAGTTTTAGTTTAAAAAGGAGGATTGGACCTTTGTAATTAACCTTAAACTCGTTGTACTTTTGAAGTGAGTGACATCATATTAGGCCAAAAAATATAAGTAGAGTTCGAAGGGGTGAAGATGAGGAGAAGATAATTTATAGAATTAGATCGTTGACAAGTCACTCTATTTCTTTTTCTTGATGCTTTTGGATATCCTTTACTATTGATATTTTATAATAAAAGCTAATTTAATCTTAGTTATTGGTGGTGTTACTTTTGTGGCATGTAGCTAGACTTGGCCTCTTGCTTTTGAAGGTTGACATGACAGTGGAGTTAGTCATTTGCGGGAAGGAGTAAAACTTTGATACCGAAGGAGGTATCAACGTTTTGATACCCTCTATATATGACAAATGAGCCCTCCTTAATGTTTATGTATATATATATATGTCTACACATTTTACGAAGAGGAAGAGGGCCCAAATGTCATATATAGGGGGTATCAAAACTTTGATACCCCCTTCGGTATCAAAGTTTTTTTCCTGCGGGAAGAGATTAGTTGTCCCTTATTTTCATAGCCAGACTTGATATGAGCCGCATTAGACGGCTGTTTTAGGCCCACAAGTTTAAATGGTATCAAAAAATTTATACTATTTAATGTATGTAAATTCAATTTTGAACAAAAGACTAACAGACTCATTCTAATCATTTTAGTCAGCATAAATTTTTTTATATAGGATATTCAAACGTAATACTATGAGACAAGTCACTTAGTCAGATATTAAAAAAATGATGTAGTCGATCTCAAAATTCTCTCACCTAATGGTGTCGCTCTAATAGTCATGTGCTCTCAATCTCCTCTACCTTTCCATCATTGTCAATGTCTCTCTTTCTCTTTGTGTGTGTGTGTGTGTGTTTAAACAAGTTGTAATTTTATTTTTTGGTTTTGAGCATCTTCAACTTTATTAGTACTTCATTATAACATATTATTTTGGATATTATATATTGTTTATTATTTTATTTTTTGATGTGTTGATAATACTATTGTATTATGGTCGTTGACAAAAATACTTATATGAACGTTAAGTTTTGAGGGCACTACTGCTAGAGTTTGCCTCAGGTCTCAAAATTTAAAGTCTGACACTGATTATTTTATGTTCCATATTCTGTCCTTTTACGGTTTTTATATTTTTATTTTTTCAACTGATCGGTGGGACCCACATGCAATAGAGGAGGGAGAATATGGGACAAAAAATGGACAACTGATCTCATCCCATCATTTGCTTGGGGACAAACTTAATTGATCGACAAAAATGAAACACAATTTATGCTTGGGTACATTTTATATATAATTGGTTATTAGTCATCCAGTCTCACTCTATATGATTTGGTAAATTTCAAATGCGTATTCGATTGTTGGGGTCATCATATATTGACTTCTACATATGAATGTATTAGCTCAAGTGGTTGGTATGATAGAATTTTTTTTCATCTAGTGGGTAAGTTCAAATTCCATAAAAAACATTTATTTTTTTCACCATTTTCATGAAGATCTCCTATGTAACTGTGGAAAAGACACGTAAGGGTCTAGCGACTCGAACACGGACGTGGATAAAGGGTGCAAAGTGACAATTTGATAGTGCACTTTGTGCTCATTTCACACGCTAATCATGGCACTGCGGAAGCTACACTTTTGTCGCGGGTTGATTTGCAAGGTAGTGTGGATGTGCGGGCCACGAGGGCTGTTGGATTGCGTGGGCACGGGGTACTGCACTGTGACGTGGGGGCCGCAAACATGATGTGTTGCTGCTTCTCTTTTTCCATGTTCTTTTTTTTGCTACTTCAACCAGTCACTATAACCACCTGAGTTAGTGGTGGTTAATGGGGATTAACTTCCTTCTTTTTCGCCCACTTCGATAGTGGAAAGTTTGGTCACATGAAGGATGACTCCTCTATAAAATAGCTTTTTTCTACTCGAGAGTGGTGAGAAGATTAAGAAAAAGATACAGAATTCATACAAGCCAGAAGAAGGGAGAGTAGCAAAAACAAATGTAGTGCGGCAACAACACTAACAACGCAACAAAGAAAGCCTTGTTTGAGTTGTGTTCGAAGTCCAAGAGGTGACAAAAGTGAGTATTCCATAAGTTCTTCTAAACTTGGTTCTTGGGAAGGGATCGACAAAAAATAGTAGAATCACACTTTGAGCAACAATGGTCTTCACTACCCCAACAATGAGACAATTAACTTGTCCTTTGCAATGTTATACCGCGGTTGTGAGTTTCAGCTCTAAGCGATTTAGTGCACTGAGTGTGCTTGTTGTTTTATGTCTTAATTGGAAAGCACTCGGTGCTCGTCCCTAGCAAGTTGATATTTCGTGGTAATATTGATAAGATAGCTCAATGCTTTTCTTTGCAAGCAAAATAGAAGCTCCATTCATCCTTTTAGTGCACTTGGTGTAAAACATAGCAAGTTTTGATTGTCAACATTTGCCTCTTTTCTGGATATTTTGCCTACGAATTTCCAACAAATTCCAAAACACTTTATCTGCAAGCTAGGGCCATCAAGACCACAACTAAAGTTGTTTTGAGTCAAATTGTGATTTTGTTTTGAAATGTTTGAACGTACTAATAAGGCCAGTTTTATTGGCATCGTAAAATAATTTTGGGGGTAGGCTAGTTATAAAGAAACAGTAACTATTCTGGGGACAATAAATATATTTTTTTTTGGGGCCAACACACACCTAGTTACCATTTTATTTTTGTCCTTTTCCAATCCAAAAACCCAAACAAACATTCTTCTCTCTTTTTCCTTCTTATACTATTTTTCTCTCCCAATCATAAATCCTAAACTTCATAGCAATTGACGTTAGAGATGACGAAAAGCAACAAACCTAAACCTATACAATTAAGGTAAAACTCCATCAATTGAAACCAGATTTTTTTATCAAGATTTTAGATTTTTTTTTTCAAATCTAGTTTTTTTTTTGTTTAGATTTTTAGATTTATGTGTAATACATATGTTCTTATGATTTTCTAGTAAAAATCTCCCTAAGGCACTATTTTCAAAGTTTTGAACTCCATTAAAGGAGTTTTGAAATTTCGGAATAGACACAATCATGTTTGGGATGATAGGGGGACTAACAAAATTTTGGCAGCCTAGAAGTAATAACTTATTGTTTATAGGACTGACAAAATTTTCGTAGCCCTTGTGCATAGCTAGGACAGTAAAAAATTTGATAGTCCTAGCATAGCCAAGATTGCAAAAAATTTGGCAACCCTAAAATCAATATTGAGTTATTGTATTTTTTCCAAATTTTATTTATTTAATTCCTACAACATTATTTGATTGAATGAAATTATCTTATTTTTTGAAGTCGCCAAGATGATGGAAGGAAAAATCCCTTGAAGGAACAAGTCAGGGAGAAAAGAAACAAAAAACTTGAAATTATCTTGTTCAATCTAAAATGATATCAGCTTTGTTCAATCTAAAGAATTTTTAGGGCAGATAATATTGGATAATTTGTGGACAAAATGCAATGTGATTATCCATTGATTCTCCGTTGTTTATTGAAATAAGAGAAGTTTCTAAGTAATTTCTATATGGCTTATGCCACACACACACACTTGTGTACACACACAAACATATTACTGTCATTATGGAAAGTCAATAGCATCTATCTTATGTTGCAAAATGAGCCTCATTTATGAAGTTGATTTATGATACAACTAGAAACGGCTCATGGGTAAGACTAACAAGACTTTGATTTTGCACAACCTTTTTTCTTCTTGGGGCAACCTCTAAGTTCAACATGATCACACAAGAGGTCAGGGTCGCGGATGACCCTCCAAGATCGACTTACAATAAGGATAAAGGAACAACCAAAACTAGCTCTGGATAGGACAACCCAACGCCATGGGCCGGCCCTAAATACAACTAAGTAACACCCGTGCTTATTACTATGAAATAATGAGGTTTTTGTTTTTATATATTTTTATTTATACAATTTTTATGTTTCTCAAAATTTAATTGTCCGAGCTCCTAGTATTGATCACTCCACCTTGCTTTTATTTTCTCCTAAATTTTAAAATCACAAGACAATAAAGATCATTATACAGAAGAGGAAGAAGTATAGAGGGAGACATGGGGGTGAGCATTATTCGATTTTGGAACCAAATCGAAACCTGTCACGCCCCAGAACTAGAATACCGGAGTGCAGAGGACAGATACAGCCAGCTACGTACATTGGAGTGCAACACACTTCATAATATGGTCACGGTTGTCTAGATGCATGAGGGTTAATCTACAATCCATCAGTCTCTTATGGTCAAGAACAAACCTAGTATCTCAATCTCAAGCAAGCAAATAGATGTTACAAGATGTTAGATCATCAGACATACAAAAGTGAAGCATCCCAAATATTACATATTCAGATGATCATGAAGCTAGTCATACAAAATACGAAGACTAGTAAGAGCTAAGTCATACATGATCAACCCTAGGATTTGTCAATCATGTTACAGCCCTTAGACAGACAGAAATAAAGTTACAATGCGAGCTAACACATATTCGGCGGCTAAACGCCTCAAAAAAATAAGTTATAGTAGAGTGGAAGAGCAAAATAAGAAACCCACCCTTGCCTCGGTTACTCCTGGTGTTCACCATTTGGCTGAAAAATAGGTAGATCCCTGGGTGTCACTTCGAAATCTGGCCATACAAAACCAGCTGGGTTAGACCCCAGAAAGAGCAAGTACCACAAGGGAGGCTCCACTTATGAACTAAAACCAACATATAACGAATACGAGAACATAATTATAATAACATAAAAGATAAGAGTTAAAATGAACATATTGGCGTGCATTCAGGAAGGACAAGAGGTGGAATATAAATCCTATGTTAATCATGAGATAATCACTCAGTAACGGCCAATCAAGTCCTACGGCTTGCTATCATTAGCTAACTAGGGTTATCACATGCCTAGTTACTAACAAGATGCAGTTGAGATATTCCTGCAGTCACAAGCCCTGTAGACTATCCAGGCTCTCCAGGCGAAAGTTACGAGAGTTATCAGGATTACTGGTGTACTTAGGATACAAGAAGTGCAAGACATGACAGTGCACTGAAAATGTGCCCTATTCGACGGCAGGCTACAAGTCCACAGGAGTGGCCGAGATAACGGGATCGCCTGTAACTAGGAAATCTTCGTATGTGAACTACTTGAGCATTCTAGTTGTTTAACATAGTCAGATTCATTATGAATTCCTAACTGTGGTAACTAGGAATCCATGTCCTAGACTTGATACAAGATAAGACAGGTAGCTTGTACAATCACAACAGAAAAAATCAATCATGGTGTCAAGATAAGAGTTACATTAACAAGACAAGTATAGCTATCACAACAACAATCAAGGTTATACATGTCAGGTCAGGGTTACTTGTCATATCAAAAATACTTGTCAGGAGTGCACCTCGATGGGCCACTATCAGGATTATCAGGACGGGATCATATTATCATGTTCAAGTTCAAGTTACTAGCTAAAAATTATCAAGTCGGGTCATCGCAATTTAGGCCAAGTACATAAAACAAGCAAAGAAGATCAAGAACATCCATGGTTGATTGAAACTATCAGTTGCATATGAACTCCAGTTAAAGTGAGACAGGAAGATTCTTGAATCCAAGATGAAGATATACAACTTTTATATTTTGAGTTTTACAAGATTTTAGCTACAAAACAACTTAAACAGACAAAAATAGTAATTTAGACATCCGCGCGACAAAGATTCGCGCGCGGGCACGCGATGCAAGTGGACAAAACTGGCTACGGTGCGCATGTGTATTGTGCGCGGGCCGTGCGACATGCGAAGCATGCAGGCATGAGGAACGCGTGGGCGTACGACGCGGTTGGACCAAACTGGCCGTGGCACGCGGAGCGCGGGTGCACGGCGCACGGGGCGTACGGCACGCGAAGCACGCGGGCATGCGAAGCGCGCGGATACGAGGAGCGCGCGTGGACCAAACTCGCTACAGCGTGCGGAGCGCAGATGCACGGCGCGCGGGACGTACGATATGCAAAGCGTGCGGGAAAGAGGAGCGCACGTCGCGCGGGGGCACGACGCACGTGGACCAAACTTGCCACGACACGCGCGGCTCGGGTGCACGATGAGTGGGCTGTGCAGCACGCAAAGCGCACGGGCACGAGGAGCACGTGTGGACTAAACTGGCCACGGTGCATGGAGGGCGGGTGCATGGTACGCAGGGCGCAAAGCACTGTTCATCGTCTCGACAATACCGCAGGTGTGTAGAACCCATGAATACAAGAATGGCCATAACTTTCTCAAAATATGTCAAAATTATACAATTCAAAGCCAAAATTGGGTGAAATTGATTTCCCCATAACATGGAACCATTATTTATTTTTTTTTGGAAATAACAAGTTTTCAGAGATCACAACAAACTTAAAACCTAGATCTGCAAAAACTATACATCAAAATCAAAAATCTCAAGTTCTAAAGATGCTTAGAATCATGTAGTTAAGAAGGTAAAACAAATAATAATGAAGATCTTTCATGTTCTACATGGAGCAAGTTATACTTGCTTTAGGTTGGTGGATTGGTGGAAGGAGTAATGGAGAAGAGTAAATGAAGAATGAATTAGAGGAGAGAGAAGAAGTTGGTATAGATACCAAGCCAATCATATTAAACCACCAAACCAAACCAAGCCAAGCAAAAATGTCATGTAGAACCATGGTGAACCAAACCAAGACTAGCCAAGAACAAACCAAAACTAAACCAAGCTAAGACTAAACAAGACAAGTCAAACTATGGGTCACCTGACAAATGTCAGAAATCCGTACACGTATACTGAAAATACGTATAATAAAAATGGGAGTGAAAACTCTACCCACCTTAAATGAATTTCGTTTCCAGAATTTAATCAAGAGGGTAGAGGTGTCGAAAAAAGCTATACTAACTACATGCAATCTATATCTAACAGTCAATCAAGCAATCATTCATGCAAGCAAAGAATTCAGGGCATAAGGCATAAGAATGACATTATACCTTACAAGTCAAACAGGTGTGGATATCATGATCGGATATCATCATCATGTTCCCAGGTTCCAAAGAGTGATGACCCTAAGCGATACGAACTAAACTAATAGTCTTGTTCTTGAGCACCTTCTTACTTTGGTCCAATATGGATACGGGCCTTTTCTTATACGAAAGGTTGGTACCAACCACCAATTCTGAATGATTGAGGATATGGCTCAGATCAGGAATATACCGCCGCAATTAGTATATATAGAATACTTTTTGTACTTCATGTAACGACGATGGAAGAGCGAGACGATAGGATACATCACCTACTCGCTCGAGAATATCAAACGGCCCTATATACTGTCACGACCCGCACCCACTTTTCGCATACGAGTCCGTGTCAAAGTCTAGCCTACGCTACAATATCGGCGGTAGAACGATGTCTATAAACTCATAAGTCATAAATATCTAGAACTACTATGGCAATCTATATCTCATCCACAGAAGTAAAAGATACAGCTAATCAATAAGAACTACTGTGACTAAATAAAAATATATAAAAATAAAGTTTTGAGTATCAAGAATTCAAGTCACGTCCGGTAGAGACAAATCTATTACCAGTAGACGAAAATAAAATAGAGACATAAAATAAAATAATCGAGTCCAACTATTCTAAGCATCAATGGCATCATCAGCTGCAATGGTACCGTGATGCGTCTCATACACCTGCTCGTCTATACCTGGATCAACCTCGAATATACCTAGAGAGATCACCATGTCCTCAAGGGACTAGCAAGATACATAAAATATGCCTATCTAACAGTTTATCATGCATAAAGAAGATCTAGGATATAAGCAGAAAAAACTAAGTAATAACGATATATGAATATGTGAATAACTGCGCATAAATGAACTGTTGGAAGAAAAAAAAGGTGAACACATGACAAGAGATCAACAGATAACCAAACCCTCACCCCTAGTGTGAACTAGCAGGTTTGAACAATAACTAACCCTCGTCCCTAGTATGGACTCGCAGGTTAGTTCAAGATAATCAACTCTCGCCCCTAGTGTGGACTCGCAGGTGATTTCAAATAGTCAACCCTCGTCCCTAGTGTGGACTCGCAGGTTGAGAAATAAAAAACAAGGTATAGCAGTTCAGTTATCATTCTACAATACGACTCAATCAAGTACATGTGAGAAACAGATCCAATATGAACTATAAGGCCAACCGTGAACAAGGATATATATCAATGAGACAACTAAACTAGTATATATAATCTGAGAAATCACATGTCAACAGTCAATAAGAGAAAAGTAGATAATGGCATGTAGCGAAAGAGAAAGAGAATAAGCATGTAAATAACTGTAAGAAAAAAGGCAAGGTATACTTGCTTGTGGTCCTGAGCTGCGGATATGGGTCAGGTGCTGTGTCAAAAGTCCATTGAACCTATATTATGAATTAAAAGATGTAATAAGGAAATTAACCACCAATCCTATTTATTTGTTATTAGGTTTCAAATTTTTTGTTTGTAACCTCTTTAGGTAAACTTGTCTACATTTATCATTAAGCATGCATGTCACCCTCATTTCCCCCAATTTGATTATATATATATATATATATATATATATATATATATATATATATATATATATATATATATATAATATATATATATACATGTACGTATTGGCTGTCTACTCATTGCCATTGCTTGTATATATCTGTATCCCTATAACTGCTTTTATGATCAGAGATACATAGGCCTACCTACTATGACTTAGAGTCCATATATATATATATATATATATATATATATATATATATATATATATATAAAATATATATATATATATATATATACCATGTATTGGCTGCCTACTCATTGCCATTGCTTGTATATATCTATATCCCTATAACTGCTTTTATGATCAGAGATACATAGGCCTACCTACTATGACTTAGAGTCCATATAATATACCATATACATCTATTACTGTTGTTTTCCTCTAACCCCTTGACCTAACCTATATGGGTTTGTGATACATGCCCTATGCTTGGGTAACCCTATATTGGTGACAACTTAGCACTCAATCTCTCTCTCTCTCTCTCTCATATGTTCATATATTGGTGTAGGTCCTAAAAATCAAGTTGCACCCATCAAGAAAGCAATGAAAATCAAATTGTGCGCCCTTTAAATAAATTGTGCAGGAGACAGATTGCGCAACAATTGAACTGCACAAGCTGAACCGTGCACCCATCCGAGCGTGCTAGCTGACGTGGCAACGTCATCATTATTTGACAGAAAATTAGATCTTCTGACAACTGATCACGGCATGAAAAGCGAAGAGTCTGTTCATTTCTCGAGCCACTCCGCACTCGATAACAGCTGTACAACTGGCGCAGTCTGAAAGCTCAACCTCAGCGCAATCCGAGTCTTAGCGCAACCCATTGGAAGCGCAGTCTGATGCTAGCGTAGTTCAAGTGGCGTAATCCATCAAGATAACTGACATTTTGTACGTGGCATACATATCATCAATTGCTCACCACGTGCCAACCGTCTGTACACGACCATGCACATTTCAATCAAACAATGCCACGCGTCTCATACAGTTGGCCTACGATCGAGTAATTGCCAGTGCAACTAGTAGTCTGCGCAGTCCAGTGTCTGCACAATCCAACCTGCGCAATCCAGAAATAACTACTAATTAGTTATTTTTCAGAACTCTATAAATAGAGTTTCAAGTCCTTCATTAAGAAGATCAGATCATTCAAGATCATCACCAGAGATCAGAAGTTCTTGCCAAAGTGCTGCTACATTCTTCAGAGGCTACCGTCTTCAAAGTTCACATCGTCCAAGGGATAAAGCGATCGTCTTCAGATCAGATTCCTATAGTTGTACTTTTTTAGAATTCAATTGTAATCTTCTTACAAAGTTTGTGAAATAAAGAGCACTTTTGTTTTTGCAAACACCTATGGCCAGGATTGGCTGTCGCATGGGCCATCTGCCTGCGGCCAGAGTTGGCTGCCGCATGGACGACCTGTCTACGGCCAGAGTTGGCTGCCGCATCGGCTATCTGCCTGCGGCCACAGTTGGCTACCGTATCGACGATCTGTCTGCAGCCAGAGTTGGCTATCGCATGGGCCATCTGGCTGCGGCCAGAGTCAGCTGCCGCATGAGTTATCTACCCATCTCTCTTATGTGGCCTCTTTCTCGTCCGTATGGATTTTCCTTGTGCCCCAAAAACTCAACATCGTAGTGTTCTCCTTTGCTAGATTTGGGGACAGTGGGGGTATCTGCGGTCAAAAGGCCGCAGAAGAGTCTTGATCACCGTCTTGGGCTGCAGAAGGAGCTTCTTCGAGAACCTGGTCTGGGGCAACAGTTTTGCACTTCGACATGCTGCGGGCTCTCTTTGGGTTGGCTCGCTTCTGCGATGGGCTGGCACTCCCTTCAGAGAGCGTTTTTTTGAATGCTCGTTGGTCAAATCGAACCACGAGCATTTGATGCGTGGAGCCGGGATTGGACGCATCAGATTGCGTCACCAACTTCTCATCAGAAGAGAAGGATGTCCCCAGTAGAGTCACCATCGTGTTTGCCATAAAATATCAAGCACAATAATTTACAAATGAATTGAACTTGATTGCAAACTCGCTTGTACAAGAAAAAGCCTAGAAAGAAATCCTAGGAAACAATCTAAGTACAATTGTTTAGTTTTGATTTTGGGGGATGACGATAGAGGCTCGGGAAAGTGTAGCAACTCTGCCTTACTCCTTGGACTATCTGACGGGCTCCTTGCTCTTGAAGAAATTGCCCTTCGTAGGTTGCCAGCCTTGGATTGCCAACCATTTGTATGGGTGTGGTACCCTGCTATTTATATTGTTTTCTGCAGTAGCAGATTTTTGGGCCGCATAAAGGGCCACGTGGCCACGTGTCCATCACAGCACACAAAGACTCGATCTTGGGCTGCCAGCTGGTGGGGGTTGTTGAGATTTTGTTGTAGCAAATCTGGGTAGTTGAGACTTGGTCAGCCTGCCACGTGTCTCATTGCAAGATAGGATCAGTCTGCTTGAGTCTTTTTGAGCCGCATAGGCCTTTCAGTGTTCGGCCATGCTGAGCCGCATAAGACTCATGCGGTAATCTCCCTTAGTCCGCATGTAGCTTGGGGACTTTTTAGCCGCAATATTCTGGGCCGCATAAAGTTCATACGGCTCAGATTACAGTTACCCTTGGCCGCATGAAGCACATAGATTGAGCCGTATAAGATTCATGCGGCTCGAATTGCAGTCCTTTTGGCCGCATGGCCATGTCCAGTCTGGTGGCTTGACATTTTGTCTGATCACGTCTTATCTTCTTTTCTATCAGAGTCTCAGAGTTGTCAGAGCTGTCAGAGCTGTCAGTCTTGCCAATTTTGACAGAGTTTGTCAGCTTTATCAGAAGGGTTGATTAGCTTGGCCGTATAAGTAACTATTCTCTCTGCGGCTCGAAAATTAGTCTGGTGAAGATGGGCCGTAGGGGGCATGCTGAGCCTATCATGCGGCTCTTCTTTATGCAGGTCGATCTGTTCCAGGGCACTCATGCGGTCAGTTGTGATCCGCATGAACCCCATATTTTATATGCTTCTACTGTGCAAGCGCACTAATGCCGCAGTTAAGAGCAAGACGCGCTCTGTCTGGACTCCTAAGGCCTCGGCAGCGCAATCTCCTGCCTCTGCGCAACTCGCCCCCATCAATGTTTCGGCACAACCTAAGGGAAATAGCCTTTTGGCTAATCCCTCTACTTCTCTGATTCTGAAATCGAAGGAGACTCTGTCTCGACACACTGCCGTCCAAAACAAGGGAAAGTGCCTTTCAACCCTCTCTTCCCTGGCACAAGCTGAGCATGTTCCTACTTCTACGCAACTCGCGCCCATCAATGTTTTGGCGTAACCTAAGCGAAAGAGCCTTTTGGCTAATCCCTCTACTTCTCCGACCTTGAAATCAAAGGAGACTCTGTCTCGACACACTGTTGTCCAAAACAAGGGAAAGTGCCCTTTGGCCTTTTCTTCTTCGACGTAATTTGTGCGTGTTCCTGCTTCAGCGCAACTTGCGCAGGTTCATGCCTTGGCGCAACCTGTACGAACTTGTGAAATAGCACAATGTAAAGAGAAGCACTCTTTTCCACCAAATCAGAAGCTTAGTGAGAAATCACTAAATCAAGGAAAAGGTTCTTTAAATTTTCCTCATTCTGCTCGAGTCGTTGACTGGGTGGAAAGTACTGTTCTCCTTAATAGAGACAACCAAATCTCTATCAGGAAGATGAGTTCCATTCAGAACAAACCTTCCATGCAAAAAGGCATCATGCCTACTCCAAAGAGATCAAGGCAGGATCTACTAACCTTTTGTAGTTCAAGATCCCGACGAGGCAAACTACTAGTATCTCAAGTAGATACGCAAGCAGCTCCCCTGTCAGACTTGCGCACCTATATCAACAGGTGCCAATTAGGCTCAACCTCGAGAAATCACAAGATTCATCAAGCGCATCTCGCACCAGTTGCTAACTTACACCAGAGGAAGAATGCCGAGGTGAAAGATCCTGTGACTTATCCTAACCAGCTTAGCACATCCTTGTATACTCAAGGTACAAGACATCTCAGGAACAGGAACCTTGTACCGAATATCATCAAGGACTACGTTCCTGCAACTTCTTTCCGTCATGTTAGCGACCTCCATGAACTCTTAATGCAGAAGCGGAAGGTTGTAAATCCATTCCGTCCAGCGGTGGTCCAACAACAAGAATATCATTGCAACCACCATCATAAAGTTGTCATCAAATGCTGCTGTCAGTCAGCCAAGCGGTCCATCTTTGACCGTTTGAATTATGTTCAGACTCCTGAACCAATCCTAGTAGATGAAGATGAACTTCTCTATGCTTCTGTCAATATGGCATTTCGAAGCACTGGGGGTGGAAAACGTCCAAGACGTAATGCGTCCCGCAATCCTAGTCAGCAATACTTAGATTGGATTCATGAATCCGGTGAAGGAGTATACCAATATACTAGATCAAAAAGCCGAGACACAATCGGTCAAAGAAATCTTCTTGATTCAAACCAAGATTCCTTCAGTCAAAAAGATATCACTATCACTTATTCTGGGGATAGTTCTTTATGTGACTTTGACGCTGACAGTGAAAGTTCTGAAAGGACCATTCTTTCCACTAGCTCGTCTTCAAAGGCTAGATAAGTGACTGGTTATGTCGTCACAGAAGATCATGATACCTTCACTTCTTTAAGTCAGAGCAGAGAATTTCTGCTTTGGAGGCTAGTTTGAAGAACATGGTTGAGATGATGGCAGGCATGCATACTGTGATTATGGCACAACATACAGCTCCACCAGTCGCGAATCTGAACAACATACAGCTCCACCAGTCGCGAATCAGATTCCGACTCAAGAACTTCTGACGACATCAGTTTCTACTAATATTGATCTGGGGGTATAATCTCCTCACATTGCTTCCATTCCTGCACAGGCTATTCCAAGTCAATCTGGTGCAGGGAGTGGTACTTATCATGCGGTACCCTCTCTTAACATATTAAATCAATCTACTACTCCACAATCAACAGGAGACACCAATGAGGCCGTAAAACTTTTACGTACTCAATTTGAAGCTTTCAAACAGAAGGATGGCCTGCAGAAGCTTGGGATTAAATAGCCCTATCCCAAAGAATAGAAAGAGGTCCAATTTTCTCCTAAATACAAAACCCCTACTATTATGTTGTTTGATGGCAGCACGTCTCCAAGTCAATACCTCAACCACTTTGAAGTAATGACTGACCAACTCCAACCAAATGATGCTCTTCTTACTAGAGTATTTATTAGCTATTTAGCTGGTGCAGCATATGACTGGTATCATAGTTTACCAGATGGGTGCATAACCTCGTTCGCTGGCTTCAAACAAATGTTTTTGGAACGATTTTATGAGGGAACCAACGACATGACTATGTCTGCTCTCATCAAAATCAAACAACGACATAATGAAATGACTGAACGTTTCATTGAACGGTTCTACCGTGAAGCACTCAAAATGCCTCTCGGAACTCCAGATGCTTTAACTATAGGCACTTGCAAATCAAACTTATTACCTATAATTAGCATGTGGACAGGATAAACACAGTTCCAGGATTGGCCTTCTTTCATAACGAATGCCAAAACCGCAGAAGAAAGCGCTGACAAATTCAAGAAATTAGGCATTCAAATGCCTAATCTTGACAAAGAGAAACGTGCTACACCAAATAATAATGGCCGTCAGAACAATCGCAAGAGCAAGAAGACTTTGGCTATTAACCTCAAAGACAAGGAAGCCCTGGCCATCAATGTAAATCAGCCAACATCTACCTCTTCAGTACCACCACAACGGGCACCTCGTCCAAAAGAAGAATACACTTTCGATGAAGATGACATCATGAGTATCTTTGATTGCCTCATCAAGAGCAACAAACTCCAACTGCCAGAACCTACAAGGCTAGATGAAGTTGGTAAGACTGAACATCCTAAATATTATGTTTATCGCTGGTTTATTGGACATCCAACTCGAGCATGCTATGTGCTCAAGGGTAAAATTCAGGAGATGGTCAATTTTGGTGCAATTACTCTCCAGCAAGACGAGAAAACTGTAATGACTAATGTCATCTCCTTACAGTTTGGAGATTTTCCAGCTCAACTTGTGCAAGACGGCATTGTCCCCATTCTGAGAACTACTCTGGAGATTGTCAATCTTCCACCAGCACGGACAGATGGTCTTGTTCCTCTGTCTACTAATAAAGGAGAGATCATATGGATCCATCCAGATTTAGTGGCGGACTTTGAAACACCATCTTCTTCCATTAAGTCCAAGAAGGCTACTAAAAATAAATTATGTCACATAATTTTATTTGATAAGCCTTGTCTTCCATCTCTAACTGCTGCCTTCATTCCGGCAGCAGATAATCCTTCTTCTTCTTCCACTGATAAGACGACATTGCCAAAATCAGAAGCCAAATACCAACCAGCTTTCCATCTGTACAGTCCACAATATCATGAACTCATGACAAAGATGGGATATGATCTACAAGAGGCCTCTGGTTTGAATCATAGAAAGGGATCTCCTGTACCTCTTTCTCTATGTCTTTCTCACAACCAATCTCGGGTTGGTTTGGGTTACTGGACAAACTCTCCCTCTCGCCATAAGAAATCTTCCAAAAATAAGATCCAGGCAAAGAACTGCAATATGCTGTCCTTTGAGCCTGTATCCGAGGAAGAAGTCTTGACTGGTACCAGATCTGGGAAACCTTACCTAAGAGACTACTCAGAAGGTTAAGAAGACCCTGCTCCAGCTCTGGAGGCTCCTCAAGCATCATCTTCTCCTGCTGTCAATATTCCGTCAGCTTCATCACCCCAAATAGAGGCAACTCTTCCCAAACCAACGACAGCCGACAAAGGAAAATAGCTTGTCCATTTTGACAAAGTATTAAAGAAAACTCCAACTTTGGGACTTGAGAAGCCATATAACTTTGATATACTGGCTCAACTGGCCAATACTCCGGGAAGATTGTCAATTTTTGAGTTACTCCGTCTTTCGAGAGAGACTCGAGAAACGTTAAGTGAAGCTTTAACGCAAGCCGATACTTGTCTAGCACTTCTCAAAAAACCAGAGGATGAGCCTATAATATGCCTTCATTGTCATAGTGTGATGGAACTGATGCCAAACATCACCTTTACACAAGACGATATGTTGTTAGAAGATATTCGTCATGATCGACCCCTCTACTTCACGGGATATGTTGATACCATGAAGGTTGATCGTATCCTGATCAATCTTGGGTCTGCGCTCAGCATCATGCCAAAGACTCTACTAGATGCATTGAAGATTCCCGTACACAATCTTTCGACAACCATCACGAAAATCCTGGGATTCAATTCTGGGAGAAGTGAACCTTTGGGAAAGATTTGCCTGAAAGTTCAAATAGGCAATCTTCGTACGAAGGTTACTTTCTACGTGATCGACAATCACGGCTCTTACAATGCTTTGCTGGAAAGACCCTTTCTGTATGAGCATAACATTGTACCATCCACTTTACATCAATACTTCAAATATGTGGATGCCAATGGAGTAGTGAGGAGGAAAAAAGCATACTTCAAAGGATGTTCTCATGATCCCCATCAAAGGACGTGCTATTTGTCCTTCTTCTTCTCAGACATTAACCATACATCTTTCCTCTCATAACAAACAGCCTCCTGTTGTGGAAAAGGAACAAAGGAAGCTCACCTCTTTTGAGCCTCTTGTTATCGACCTTCGTCGTAACAAACCTCCTCCTTCTCTTTTTCCTCCTCTGGTTATCAACCTTACTAAGCCTTCTGTGAAGGCTAAGAATTATGTTGTAAATAACGATGTACAAATCAATAAAGTAGCATCTCTTTTACAGTATACTGATGTCTTTTATTATACTCGATGTTATTTAAAAATGTTAGATAACTTCGAACCACTTGCCATAGGAGCAGTTGAAGCTTCTCGAAATAAAGTATTGCTCGAGCCCATGCAGGACTCCTTCTTCTTAGTTCCTTTCAGGAAGAAAGATGAACTTCCTATACTTTTTAGTAAAGGTACAGAACAGAAGATCACGCCCGATGAAGAAGAAAATCAAGATAACGGAAGATTTCAACTACATCATTATAGTCAACAATCAAAAGATATTATTTAAAAAATGGGCTATAATTTTAAAGCTGGTCTCAATGGCGGCAAAGGAAGGCAAACTCCTATTCGTATTCCTGCTCCAAAAGGAAAATTACAACAACACTACGACAAAATAAAGCGGAGATTAGGTTATACTTCACCAACTCTGACTCCAGAAGCCTCCGAATCCGAGAAAGAAGAACGATCTAACTCTTTTGATTCTATCTCATGGGATTCAGATACCAGTGTAGGGCACGTCCATCGCGTGACTCTATCTTCTAATATGGTGACTGCTGAGTTCTCAGAAGATGACAAAGACTTTGCCGAAGCTTATGAATCTGATCTTTGGGCACAATGGATGGATACTCAATGGGAGCTTTGCTTTGAGCAACGCTAGCCACCTACTGAAGATCAGCTAGTTCAAGTCAATATTAGAGATGAAGTTTCTCCAAAACCGATATTTGTCAGCAAAAGCCTCCCTGAAGCGGATAAACAGGAACTAATCTAACTCATTAGGAAATATAATGATGTATTCGCTTGGAGCTATGAAGACATGTCGGGGTTGGATCCTCAAATCGCTACCCATAAGCTCAATCTTCTGCCAAATCTGAAGCCAGTCAAATAGCAACAACTTCAGTTTTGACCTGACATAATGGATGCCATAGAAGCTGAGGTTAAGAAACTCGTTGCTTATGGTTTCATCAGAGAAGAACAACATCCGGACTGGGTGGCTAATGTTGTCCCAGTTTTGAAGAAGACAGGGAAAGTTCGGGTCTGCATCGACTTCAGAGACCTTAATGAAGCTTGTCCCAAAGACGAATTCTCTCTCACAATCACTGATGTCATGATTGACAATACTTGCGGATTTGAACGTATGTCCTTTATGGATGGTTTTTTAGGATACAATCAAATCAAGATGCATCTAGAAGATGAGAAACATACATCTTTTCGCACTCCTCTCGAAGTCTATTGCTACACTGTCATGCCATTTGATCTTAAGAATGCTGGTACAACTTATTAGCGGGCCATGAGTACCACTTTTGTGATCATTTACGAAAGACTGTTGAATGTTATGTTGACAATATTGCTGTCAAAAGTCGTTTGAAAGAAGACCATATTCAAGATTTAAGAACTATTTTCGATCTAATATACCAGCATTAACTCAAGATGAATCCCACCAAGTTATTTCTGGAAGTCTCTAGTGGCAAATTTCTTGGATTCGTTATTACCTCTAAAGATATACACGTTGACCCAGAAAAAATCAAAACCATTCAAGAGATGCATCCTCCATGCAACCTAAAAGAGCTACGAGGATTTCAGGGACGGTTTGCGTACATCAGGAGATTCATCTCAAATCTCTCTAGACGCTGTAGACCGATCACTCAATTCATAAAAAAAAGGTGTGTTTTTTATTTTGACTGAAGAATGTCAACAAACATTTGAAGACACTTGATGAACCCTCAAGTTTTAGTGCCTCCAGTGTCAGGAATACCTTTTTTGATGTATGTTCGAGCAATGGACCACTCTTTAGGTGCTTTATTAGCTCAAAAGAATAAAGAAGGTCATGAGCAGGCTATCTACTACCTTAGCCGCATGATGATTGGAGCTAAGCACCGATACACTCCAGTAGAAAAAGAATGTCTAACTTTGATGTTTGTTGTTCAAAAGACGAGACATTATATCATTGGCCAAACTATTCATGTTATTTCTAGAGTTAACCCTCTCAGGGTCCTGATGAAGAAACCTAGTACCCTTAATTCTAGGCTTGCAACATGGGCCATATTATTAGCACAATATGATATGGTTTATGTTCCTCAAAAGTCTGTTAAAGGTCAAGCCCTTGCTGACTTTCTAGCAGCTCATCCAGTTCCCGAAACATCTAAACTCTATGATGAGATTCCAGATGAAAACTTGGAATCCAACATGATTTCAGAAGAAATTCATCCAGAATTGGACCAAAATGTGTTATTATTGCTGGAGTTGGAGTCGTTCTCGTCTTACCGGAAGGGTTAGCTATCCAAAGAGCTTATTCTTTAGATGAGTCATGTTCCAACAATGTGGCTGAATAAAATGCTCTGCTCATCGGTCTCCAATTGGTTAAATAATTAGATATTGAGTATCTTGAAGTTTACGGAGACTCTAAATTGATTGTCAATCAAGTTAGAGGCACATACGAAGTTCGACATCAAGATTTGGTTCCATATCATGATGCAGCGATCAGGATGGCCACTTCATTCAAATGTTTCTTCATTGAACACGTACGCCGAGCATGTAACACGGAAGCTGATGCACTCGCTAATCTTACAGCAGAATTAGCAATTCCCATCAGAAGACAACAAATGATCGTCATCACTAATAGAGAGTTGTTTTGTGTCCAGAATAACTTAAATATGGAAGTTAACAACCCCAACATGGAATTCAACAATTCGATTGAAATTTGTACCATCAGTGAAGACTGGAGGACTCCTTTCATAGACTCCGTGGTCCATGATATCCTACCTGAAGACCCTAAGGAGGCCACAATAATTCGGCGACGGTCACTCAGATTTTACTACAATCATACTACAAAGGCACTTTACCGACGAACGTACGATGGCTTACTCCTACGTTGTCTTGCTAGGGAAGAAGCAAAACAAATACTTCGTGAATCTCATGACAGTGTTTGTGGTGCACATCAACCTGGTCCTAAATTGCAGGATCGTATTCGTTGAATGGGTTATTATTGGCCTCGATGGTATCTGATGCAATCGAGTATGCAAAAAAGTGCCGAGCATGTCAAATCTACGCTGACTTCATTCATCAACCGTCAGAATTCCTTCACTCAACGGCAGTATCTTGGCCCTTTAAAGCTTAGGGAATGGATGTCATCAGTCCTATCAACCCTCCCTCATCTCGAGGACATCGGTTCATATTAGCCATAACTGATTACTTCTCAAAATAGGCTGAAGCTATACCTCTAGCTGAGGTCAAGACAAGCAGCAACATCAACTTTATCAAACATCATGTGATTTATAGGTTCGTGTTCCTCGATGAATCATTCACGATAATGGGCCACAATTTATCAGTCAAAAATTCACTCGATTCTGCAATAACAACAGGATCAATAATATTGCTTCTACAGCTTACAATCCTGCAGCTAACGGGTTGGTAGAAGCATTTAACAAAACCATCATCAAACTCCTCAAGAAGTTTGTTTCTACCAACAAACGAAACTGGAGTGAGAAGCTTGGAGAATGTCTATGGGCTTACCGTACTACTATACGTACTCCTACAGGATGCACATCTTTCTCTTTGGTGTACGGATGCGAGGCGAGGCTGTCTTACCATTAGAAATCCAGATCCCTTCCCTAAGGATTGTCATTGCCAATGAACTAAAAACCAAAAATAATGATCGTCTGAGACTTCAGGAGCTTGAAGTGCTTGACGAGAAACGGCTCCTAGCTCAACAACATATTGAGTTATACCAAGCTCGTCTATCAAAAGCCTTCAACCGTAAAGTCAAAGCCCGATCATTTCAAAAAGGAGAACTAGTTCTAACCATCAGACGTCCTATGACTATGACGCACATGAGCAAAGGCAAATTCGAAACGAAGTGGGAAGGACCTTTTGTTGTAAGTAAAGTTTTCTCTAATGGAGCTTATCAATTAACCGGCATGGATGGTCGAGTCGCCATGATGCCCATTAATGGCAAATTTCTCAAAAAATATTATGTTTGAAAAGAAAAGAATATATATATATATATATATATATATATATATATATATATATATATATATATATATATATATATATATATATATATATATATATATCAACAAAGAGACTCAGAATGTAAATAAAATTCCTTTTTTTATTTGCATAAATTTAGACAGAAGGAAATACATAAAATTAGCGAGGACCGGAGCCCTCTTGATTGAAAACATATTTCGCAAGAAGCTCGAAGACATTATTGTTCGATGACACCAACAGTTCACAGGCGGCTTTTCTTAAAGCTTTTTCTTCAGCAGCACTTCCAGGCTCCACTAGTTCGGCGAGAATGTCCGACTTCTGTCCAGGGACAGCTGAACTTTCTCCGACTTCTGGCTGAATAGACGACGGAGGCTCATCAGAAGGATTGTTGAGGATAGCTTCGATCTTTGGGTTAAGTCCCGTCTCCCTAGGCATTTCTTCTGAAGACATTTGCAAAAGAAAGAAAATGGGTGAATGATGCTCTCAGAAAAGTTCTACACTATTTATAAACAGAAAAGCCAAACATTCTGTCTCGCGAATCGAAACAACCTTTCCTCAAAAAGGCATGTCCGTTCATCTTATGAAGAGATCTTCATTTATTCTTTAGAATTGAAGCAACCTTTCCTTGAAAAGGCATGCTGATTCATCTGTCTTTTCATCTCTACTTCATTGCGGGAATGGGCCTACATTTATGATAAATTCTCGTGAAGTCTATCCAAATCATCAATTCCGTCTTTTGAAACCTAGCTGTTTTAAAAGATATCTTTTCTTTATGATAAATCCAGATATTGTCTTTTTAGACACAATATTCTGTCTTTAAGTCCCAGCGGACTTGAAGATCATTTATAGAAAAATGAATTCACGTCCACATTACCTCTGGATTCTATTTTCTATATCATCACATCAAATCAAATCATAAAGAAGAGAAAATCATTATTTATTCCTTCTTTAAAAATATAGTTACATCTTAATGGAAATCTATTACATCTCGGATTTTCATTCTAAATCTAATAAATGAAGGTCTATTACATCTTTGGATCTTCTTGTTAATGCCAGTTCCTTATCGTCTCGACCTGAAGCAACGAGCAAGACAATGGAACTAACTCTGGTCTTCTCTCTCAGAAAGACGAGAGGAGAACCCCAGAGTATAGCAGCTCAAAGATAAGCTGTTGTCAATACAACTGGTGGAGAAGAGACGACCCGTCATGAGAATTAGGAATGTGATCACCCTCGTGATACGATTCCTAATTCTGTCTCTCCACCGTCCAACTCTCATGTATAAAGGCCCTTTCTACTATCTGAGGAAGACCCTTCTGGAACATGGAGAGTCCTGAATTGTCTGATTTGAGCGTCAGAATCACATGAGCTGTCTGATGTGAGTCTCAGAAGAATGCTCCCCACAGCATCCAGGTCGCCAATGCCAGTTCTGAAGAAGCATGCCAACCAGATTTCTGTAAATATCAACAAAGAAAGAAAAGTTAGCAAAATCTATCAAACTGCACGCCTTTGATCAATAGGCGCACATCATCAGAGTCAGCCTATAGGTGCCTATGATAAAACATGCGCCTCTGACCGAAGTCAGGCATTGGATTGCAGTGTACGCCTCTTCTCAGAATTTCAGGCACACGTCTACAACATGCGCCTCTGACCGAAGTCAGGCACTGGATTACAGTGCACGCCTCTTCTCAGAATTTCAGGCGCACGTCTACAACATGCGCCTCCGACCGAAGTCAGGTACTGGATTGCAGTGCGTGCTTCTTTTCAGAATTTCAGCCGCACATCTACAACACGCACCTCATTAATACAAATCAGCACCTGTCTTCAAAACATTCTTAGTATAAAGTGGCACAAGTTAAACACAATTCATGAATGACGCTCATGTATAGAAACCACTGGTTCTTTGTTGGAACTTACCATCAAAATCAGCTATGTTTGGGCGGAAGATGGTCGTTGATGTAAAGCGCGGCAAACCAACATCCGAAGACGCGGTATACAGAAGAACAACATCAAATTTTGAAGGCGCAGAAAGGTTCACGAACATTGAACTCTTGACCGTCGAGGAATTTCTGCGAAGAACCATCACCTTCAACAGAAAGAAGAAATAAAAAGAACGAATGGACACTTCTTTGATTTCTCCCATCAACTATTTAAGGAGCTTAAAAGATATGAATGGGCGCATCATTCTAGGAGCCTATCTCGGGAAGCACCTAAACAAAAGGTGCACAAGCCATACGAAAACTGCCATGTATTCTTTGGAAAGTAGCAAATATTTGAGTTGGTCAAAATGGTGCATCGACATGCGCCACTAAATAGATCACACGAAAAGATTTACAAAAGGGCGCCAGAAATATTTTTTTATTTTCTTACAAAAGAAAAGGGAAAACAAGTCCTTATAAAATAAGTTGCGTAAAAGACAAAAAAAAATTGGTGCCCCTACAGAAACCATTACTTCTTCTCTTGTTCACTAGCTTGGCGAAGAGAAGTGCCCAACTCGTGTATATCACGAATCCCTGAACGACGCATCAGACGAAGAAATCCTTCTGCGTCACCGCGCTCTTCAGAAGAGGGCGAAGGACCACCATTTCGACGATCAAAGACTGCTGGCGTCAATCCAAAGCATTCTAAAAAATTATTTGCACGAAGTGATAGATCAGCCTCAGACAGGATTGTAGGTGCGGTGTCAGGCCTTGTCTCCTGAGCTTTCACTTCGGTGTTAATGTCGGTCACCATCTCCTTTTTCTTAGGTGCCATGGAAGTAAAATATATATATATATATATATATATATATATATATAACCAACCAACGCTTCGTATTCCCTATGGGAGATCGAACATCATCAATGCAACTCGGGAAGATGAAGATGAGATCGAATGTTTCCGAGAAGAAATTTATTATGACGGTTAAGCATTGACTGGCACAATCCAAACAAAACTAGCATAATTCAAAGTATTTCAAAACTCTGAAGTATTTTCAAGTTTCGAAAACTTTGATGAGGGTCTTGTAGAGCCTAAAAATTTAGAGGCACCACTCATTAAAGTCTTCAATCATCTGATGGCGACAAACTAATCAAGTTGCGCCAGATCATCAAGTTGCGCAGCTTCAAATTGCGCCATCGCCAGGTTGCACTGGAGTCAGGGTGAGCGGAGTGACACATGGCGCACATCCTCGAAAAGCTGTAACGGCGTCATCATTATCTGAAAACTGACAGCACGGAGATTAAGGAAAATCCCTTCGAATCCCGTGCAATGCGGCGCTCGAGAAGACTTTGTCAATATGTAATTAATGCTGACAACTGGTTGACGCAAGTCACTAAATGGCGCAAGGATTAATTAGCACAGAAGACCTAATCAAAAGGCGCTAGTCGTTAAGTTATGCCTATGTACAGCCTGACAAAGTGGCGCCACTTGATCAACTCTTAAGTTTAAAATAAGGTGATGTAGCGTGCAAGCCATCAACTTCGCAGAGTGTGTCCACTATACTGCCCATGACCATACGCATCTCAATCAAACGATGCCATGCGTCTACAGCAGTTAGTACAAACCGCTCGCATAGGTTGTTGTATTGTTTCCTCGCGCAACCTAATGAAGCACGCACAAAGTATTTAAATGGTGTTCAAGACAGAGTGATGTGGCGCGCAAGCCACTAACTTCGCGGATCATGCCCACTACACTGCCTACGACCACGCACATCTCAATCAAACGATGCCGCACATCCATAAAAGTTAGTACAACCATTTACGTAAGTGAACAGGAGGCGCGCAAATCTGAAGCGTGCGTAATCCAGAATAACTACTAAATAGTTATTTCAAGAACTCTATAATTAAGGTTTTAAATCAATCACAAGACATCAAGAGTGATCATAATCTCCTGCTAAAGTGCTGCTGCATTCTCCAGAGGCTTGTGTCTTCGACATCACATCGTCTAAGGGATAAAGTGATCGTCTTCTAATCAGATTCCTATAGTTGTACTTCTCCAGAAATCAATTGTACTCATGTACTCTTTTTTTAAGTTTGTAATAAAACTTTTGTTCTTTACAAACAGTTTACTCTATTGCTTTCTTTTATTTCTCCTTCTTGTCTTTTAATATGCATAAGGACTTAGTCTTATAGGACTACCTTCTATTAGTGATATTGGGAGGGAGAAGACAGTAAAATGTATGGGCTACCCAAATCCTAAAAGCCGTAGTAATTACGTACTACGGTAGTCGTGTCGCGAGGGTCACTAGCCTCGAGCTATGTGGACCGATGGATCACGTAGGTCGCTAGCCTCGAGTTATGCTGGCTGATAGTATTGGTACTTGACGTGTGAGTGTTGTAAGTTGTTACCTTGTCCTGGAGGAGTCAGCCTTTACCTTCCCATACATTGTGATGTCTTCTAAATTGCATAGTAGAAAGGTTAGGAGACCTTAGTCAATTTTATGTTCTAATCATGGCATGGAAAAATGTTACATCGCAGAATAGTGTGTTACCCCTTGCCCTTGTTTGGTTGTAGGTAGTCCACTATTTCAATGATGGGATATTAAGCCGTATTATGGTTTGAACACCTTACTTTACTTTTACTTTATGGTATATTTTATATCCAGTTTATATGGCATGTTCTTCTTGTATCTTGTTACGTCCCTCTGAGGACCTGGTGATCTCTCCAGGTATAGGCAATTTCCCGCAGGAGTATGGCTCGACATTGGATCTTCTATACCTTGATGATGAGGTGTCTCATGCTGATATCTAGATTTATGTTATTCTTTGAGACTCATAGTAGACATCTATTCTATTTGAGATTACTTTCATAGCTGTTTGGTGTGGGTATGTCCACCCGGTTATCTCTTGACTCACTTATTTATTCTACTGGACTTCTTGTATGTTTTGTGTGTGCTGTGGATGAGATATAGTATTATGATGTTCTGGCCTGCGAATTATATTATTACAGCTTATGTATATATACGAAGATTCTATATATTGGAGTATTCTTCGTATATATATGCAGCTGGCATGTCCACGTACCTGGTCCTAAGTATTTTGGGACTGGGCGTTACACCTAAGAGGACTAAACCACAGAAAGCATATAAGAAACACGAATATCACCATGCTTTCACAAATAGGTTTTCAAAGAAACCACATATATATGTCAACACAAATTCAATGAACACGTTTTCAAAACTTACTTATACGTACTTTGGTACTCATGGGCACATATTATAATATTGTCTAACAAAAAAGCTTGTTGACAATCATACACTTATTTGGAGACCTAAGACTAATCAACATGGACCCTTCAATAAATGGGTACCAAAGGATTCATCTACTTGTTTTGTAGGTGGACCCTCAACCCTCTAATGCTAAAAGCAAGTGGATCCTCGATAGCGAATGTTCGCAGCACATGACTGGTGATGCATCTTTGTTCGCTACGCTATCGATGAAGAAAGAAGGATATGTCTCCTTCGAAAATAACATGAAAGGTGATATCATTAGAAATGGCATTGTTGGTATATCTTCTTATCCTGTAATAAAAGATGTTAGCCTAGTTACGAAATTGAAACATAACCTATTGAGCATAAGTCACTTGACAGATAATGGTTATGGCATCAATTTTGTAAAAGATAAATGTATAATATATGATATGTCATCTACTAATCCCGTATATGAAGGAATTAGAGAAGATAATATTTATGTTTTCTTTCTAGAGAGTACTAGTAATTCAGGAATATGCCTAGTAGCAAACTTAGATAAAAGCTGGCTATGGCATATGAGGTTAGGACATGCTAATATGGACATTATCTCACGACTAAGCACTAAAAAGATGGTAAAAGGACTCCCTGAGATATTATTCAAGAGAGATATGGTATGTGCAGATTGTGAAAAGAACAAAGCACATAGGTCTACATTTAAATCCATCAACGTTGTAAGTACTTCTAGACCTTTGCAGTTGATACATATGGATTTATTTGGTCCTAGTAGAGTCACTAGTCTTGGCGGTAAGCTCTACACCTTTGTTATTGTTGATGATTTCTCTCGCTTTACTTGGGTTTACTTTTTATCAAACAAAAGTGATGTAATTTTTGAATTTTAGATATTTTATAAAAAGGTACAAAACGAAAAAGGCTTCATGATTACTCGTATCCGAAGTGATCATGGTGGTGAATTTGAAAATAGTGATGGTAGTGGATATTACCACGAGTTTTCTTGTCCTAGAACTCCTCAACAGAATGGTGTTGTGGAGCAGAAAAACCATAATCTAAGCGAGATGGCTAGAGTCATACTGAATCAGCATAATCTTCCTAAATATTTTTGGACAAAAGCTGTTAGTACAGTCTGTCATGTTTTAAATAGGGTGTTAATTTGATATATCTTAAAAAAATACCTTATAAACTTTGGTTTGGAAGAATTCCAAATATTTTATATTTTAAAGTTTTTGGATATCGTTGTTTTATCCGGAACACCAAGGACAACTTAGAAAAGTTCGACTCTAAAGCAGATGAAGGGATATTTCTCGGATATGCTGCTAAGAGTAAAGGATATAGAATTTTCAATAAAAGATCTATGATTGTTGAAGAATCTATTAACGTTACTTTTGATGAGCTCAATAGTCACAGATCCAGCGGTAGTGATGATGAAGATACACAAGCCAGAACCAATAAAAGCCATGTGGAAGATCTGACTCATAGATTCGAGTCATTGAAGTTCTTGCCAAAACATCCAGAGATGCTCATTATATGTGATATATCAAGAGGTGTAAGTACATGCTCTTCATATAGAGATACTGAAATAGCAGCTAATGTAGCCTTCATTTCATAAGTAGAACCTAAGAATGTAGCAGATGTTTTAATAATGAATTTTGGATTGATGCCATGCAAGAGAAACTTAATCAATTTGAGAGAAACCAAGTTTGGGAACTCGTTCCTAAACCTATTAGTCAATCGATAATTGGTACTAAATGGGTGTTCCGAAATAAATTAAGTGAGGATGGACAAGTTCTACGCAACAAAGCACGTCTAGTAGCATAAGGTTATAATCAAGAAGAAGGTATTGATTATGACGAGACATATACTCATGTTGCTAGACTAGAAGCTATTTGCATGTTTTGTGCATTTGCATGTTTTAATAATTTCAAATTATTTTAAATGGACGTGAAAATTGCATTTTTAAACGATTTTTTGAAAGAAGAAGTTTTTGTGAAACAACCCCCTGGTTTTGAAGATTTTTAAAAACCCGACCACGTCTTCAAACTTAAGAAAGCACTCTATGGACTCAAACAGGCATCTCGTGCTTGGTATGAACGCCTAAGTGCTTTTTTACTTGAAAATAGTTTTTTAAAATGAAGAGTTGATACTACTTTATTTATCAAGTCTTTAGATAATGATATTCTTCTTGTGCAAATATATGTTGATGACATCATATTAGGATCTACTAATAAAAAACTTTGTCAAGATTTTGCTAAGTGTATACAGAGTGAATTTGAGATGAGTATGATGGGAGAGCTGAACTTATTCCTAGGACTCCAGATCAAACAACACTCAAAAGGAACATTTATCAATCAAGCTAAATATACAAAGGACATACTAAAAAAGTACGACTTCGACAACGTAAAGCCAATCGGAGCTCCAATGGCTACATCAATAAAGCTTGACACTGATGAAAGTGGCAAACCTGTCGACCAGCGTAAGTATGAGGTATGATTGGTAGTTTATTGTATTTAACTACTAGTCACCCTGATATCATGTTTAGTGTTTACATTTGTGCACGATATCAGGCAAATCCTAAGGAATCACACTTATGTGTCGTTAAGCGTATCTTCTGATACCTTAAGAGAACTTCAACAGTCGGCTTATGGTATCCTAAAACCAAATCCTTTAACCTGATAAGTTACTCGGATGCGGATTTTGTAGGATGCAAAGTAGACCGCAAAATTATCAACGGTACGTGTCATTTTCTAGAAAAAGCCTTAGTCTCATGGTTTAGCAAAAAATAAAATTTTGTAGCACTATCAACTACTGAGGCTAGTATATCGTCGCAGGACAATGTTGTGCTCAAATTTTGTGGATGAAGCAAACCTTAGAAGACTACAATCTGCACTATACTAAGATTTCTCTTTATTATGATACTAGCACTATTAACCTGACTAAGAACCCTGTATGTCGCTCACGCACAAAGCACATAGAGATTCGTCATCACTTTTTATGTGATCACCAACAATACGAGAATATTTGCTTAGAATTTGTTGACACAGATCATCAACTAGCAGACATTTTTATAAAACTATTGGCTGAAGACCGCTTTAACAATCTGCGTCGAGAGCTTGGCATACTTGAATTTTCATATTCATAATGTAGTATGATTAGTAAATCAATTTATAACTCAAAACTTTGAACTTTATTAATGAAAGTTGTTTTAGGTACAAGCCAAAAGGGTCCTTTTGTCATACAAGCATAAATAGTCTGAAGCGACACGGTGTACTAGTCTTTAGACTACCGCTAGCTGGGATCCGGCCCCTACAGCTAACCCAAAGTAATAAAAATTATTAAATGAAGAAGTGTACAAGTTATACGTTAAATTTATCAATTATACTACATTAATGACATTGGAAATACAAGCAGCCGAACTCAGGCAGAACTCAGACCGAGTTCGGGCCGAGTTTGGATGGTAGCTGTACGAATTTTCAGAACAGAACAACTGGCCCTAGCCTTTATATTCCCTTCTTTTACCTCTTCTACTCTCATCATCCCACCGAGAATTCTTCCCTAAACCCTAAGTGAAGGTTCTCCTCCTCCTCTTCAAGTTTTGTGGAGCTTTGAAGTGATCTCCTTCATCTTCTTCGGGCAGAAACGGCTGCTCAGTCTCCTCTTTCTGCTCCACCACCAGGTTTTGCCGCCTCTGGGACTGCAAAAATTTGATCCGACTCTATCTACTATGGTATTTCTCTGCCAAGCAATAAAACCCCACCAGATAGCAAATCTATATTTGGATAGAATGCCATACGAATCTCCCACTCCAGCCCGACTATACAGATAGAGAAGCGCCCTGCCCCAGCAGGATGCATAATTTGTTAGACAGATATTGTCGAAGATTTCTTTGGGAAGAAGAGTTGGATTCATCCCAAAGGAAAATCCATGTTGTCAGCTGGAAACAAGTATACAAGCCTAAAGATTATGGTCGCCTAAGGGTTCGACAAGCAGCCCAAGTCAACAAACCGTTGCTTCCAAAGGTAATCATCTATCTTCTCTCTTTTATTCTATGGCACCCAAAGTCCAAAAGAGAAAGACTGATGCCTCCCAAACAGGATCATCCTCATCTGACTATGTCCCAACCAATGTTTTCAGTCCAGCTCGTCCCTCTGATAAAGACGACTATGACCCCGGACTATTTTCTGACAGGGAATTTTTTGATCTTTGGTTTGATTCCTTCTCTGGTCGTAAAATCTGTGTTGGAGCTTGTGTCAACTTTACAATATTTTTTGAATATGCTCATACCTTTAACCCACTTGGATTTTGGGACTTCTTTGAAGTTGCTGAAAATATATATATAATAATGCCGTTAGGATGTTTTACTGCAACTTGCAAGTAAAAGATAATGGCAATTTCTATTCTTGTGTTGCTGGACAAGAAATTGAGTTCAATGCCACTGATATCAGTGAATATTTTCATGTTTCTGATATTGGTGAAGCATTGGTGGATATTAACCATGTCCAATTTCCAGAAGGTGTCACCCTTAACTCCTTCAAAGAATTAATGTGTCACCCTCGTCATGTCCCACATAGGGTGTATTCAAAATACTTGAATCATCACTTCTATGAACTATATCACTTTATATTCTCTACTTTACTTCCGAAAAGGGGATCTTCTTGTTATCCAAATGATTATATCATGTTTTTGAATATGGCTAATCAATTAAGTTTAACTAGTGATGTCATTAATATTCATGTAATCACTATTATGCTGCTACTTAAACTTAGCATTGTCCTATAAACTTAGCATTGTCCTAAATGGTTTATATCATATTGCTATGCTTGTATCATACAACATTATATTGTTTTGTTCGTCTAACATGTACTTGCAGACAAGCAGTAAGCATGATCAAACCAGGACATATGCAACAAAAAATTATTGATGGGCCAAAGATGGCATAATACAAGAAGATTTCTCTAAACCGCCTAACGACCTATCCGGAGCCTCGCATCGGGGGTTCCGCTACCCGGTCAGCGGACGGAGGTCGAGGGGACAGTGCCCCTCGTAGGGGTTCGGGGGCGAAGCCCCCGAAAGGTATTCAGATTTCCAGATCTGTTTATCTTTGGACGATTGTCGTCAAGAAAAATGAGTCTGCTCAAATGTCATGAGAAAGGCGTCATCAAATGGGCTATTAGTTTTCATATTTATTCTGTATTTTTTCTTTTATTGAGTATAGGAAAAATGTGAGATTGATCGGATCGGTACTGGCTTAGATTTTTCTCAGTCCACAAACAAAAATAAGCCTACCTACTTATCCCAAAAATTCGCAATTCCAAAAAGTCCAAAACCTATGCAAATTTGGTTCATTCTTTGCTGTTCTGACCCAGTAGAACTCTGACAGAACTCGGGCCGAGTTCGGTCCGAGTTCGGTCCGAGTTTGGCTCGAGTTCGGCCTGGGTAAATTTGAAATACAGTTCCCACCAAATCTGCATCCAATGTTTGTATGCAAAATTCTAGCATCCAAACTCTGCCCAAATTCTGTCCGAGTTCGGTCCCCCCAAAAATATTATAAATAGAGTTGAGATTACCATTCATTTTAATCATCCAATCTCTTCTCTTCTCTTCTCTATCTAAAGTGTTCTGAGCTTTTTACTTTCATATCTAAGCCTTTACGACTCTTAGCCAAGCCAGTACAGTTTCTGTTTAATCTTGAGTTTGGTGTTGAAGAGTTGTATCGGAGGCTGTATTCAGAAAATGTTCTAGTTTTCTAATTGCCTTCTGGAGTCGGTCGTGCGCTCGTCACCAAGCACGGTATTGTGAAGTCGATCGTACACTTGTCACCAAATATGGTATTGTAAGAGTTTCAAGCGCTCAATTAAAGCTTCTACCATAGAGGATTAACAGCGAGCAAGAGTACTCGCGACTGGACTAGTCCTCTCAGAGGAAAACTAGTATACATCGTGGTGTTAACTGAGTTTGAGTTCTTGACTCTTACTTTACCGTATTTTATTTACCGAATTTTATCGCCATAATATATTACTGCTTAATATTTTTAATTGGTGATTACTTTTCGCTACACACGCACACACTCTATTCACCCCTCCCCCCCTTAGAGGTGCTCAACGGTCCTATAATTGGTATTAGAGCAGGTTCTCTTAATATAGGTCTTGCTTGATCATACCAATTGGTCCTACACTTCTTACAAGATCACCTTCATGGAATTATCTGCGATGTATCATATTCACTTTGGTATTCCTTTCTCCATTCCCAAGATTGTTATAGCCTGGATGCTCAATTGCAGAACTGCAGGACGTAACCTTGTTTATCCCATGCACCTGGCATCTATCTTCAAGAGATTTAAAATTGATCTTCAACTCTATCATTTCCCTTCTCCTGCTACTGAGCTTAGTAGAGCTAGGTTGTACCCCAACCCTCCTCCTCCACCAGGTACCGAACTTGCTGCTCCGGTTCATGATGATGACCCTCGGGCTCCTGCTCCAGATGCTCCAGCCCTTGCTCCTGGCTTCGACCCAGGCTTTTATCAGTGCTTTAATGACTGTGTTGTCCTCTCAGCACAATGTCAGTAGAGTTACATTGACTCTGAGTTCCGCCACATCACCCAGGCACAGGTGTTACGGAACAGCATTGTTGATATACACTGGAGTCTATCCCATGATCCCACTCATCCTGTTTCGATGATCCATCACCCCAGATTCACTGGTCCGAGGTTCGATGATGAGGCTACCTTTTCTCATTTCGATCCTACTGCAGCTTACTTTCTACCGGATGCTCCTGGAGGTGATGATACGCCATTGTGATGTGGGACTACAGTTAGTGGTTTTTGGATGAAGTTGCTAGATGATGATCTATGTAGTTTTTTTTGTGATGATGTACCAGTCTAAACTTTTGAGTTAGACTTTTTATTAGACTCTTTTTTATAGTCATAAACTTTTGAGTTATGACTTATGCATTTTATGTTAGTTGCATCTTATTCTAGTGATATTATGAGATTTCAGTTATTTCTTTTCTCACTGCTACTTCTAGTTTACTTTTGCTATGACTTGTTATATATAGATATTTTATTTCGTTGTCTTCTGGTGAGCATTGTTGGCTTCATACATTATGGGGGAGCCAAAACATTTTGAACATGACAAAGGGGGAGAAAGAGCAATTAATACCATTTTTTAAAACAAAATCAACTGGTTGATTCAACGAACAAATCAGGTATTTTATTTCAAGTTATTAGATATATTTTGGTATAGGCTAAAGTTTGTCAATTATCAAAATAGGGGAGATTGTTGGCCCATTACCTAATGGTCACACCCGATTTTGATAAATCAACAAATGACTTAAGTCAATGCACAAAATATACAAATTGCTCCTAACATTTTAGGTCAAGTAAATTCAATATCAAAGAGTTACAACATCAGCAAGCATAAAAATCATCATCCCGAAGCACTTATGCACTGGAATCGGTCTGAGTCATTTTATAGTTTATTATGTATTTTATCCTTTATTGAGTCTAGGATACAAATTATAAAATCGACTGGGTATTACCGGCTTAGGTTATTCACAGTCCACTCTTCTATAAAGCCTACCCATTCATTCAAAGTCCACTTACCAAAAGTTCCATCTATCATATGCAACAGAATTTGATAAAACATTCTTCTAAATACAAGATGAACTTAGACAGAACTTTGGTCCGAGTTCGGACCGAGTTCGATCGTTTCAAATTCAAATGTTTGTTACTTCCAAATCTGCATACAACGTTCGTTTGCGAAATCTTTGCATCCGAACTCCACCCGAACTTTGCCCGAGTTCGGTTCTCAAAAAATACCTATAAATAGAACATAAATTTTCATTTTCAAATCACTCATCATTTCTTCTCTCTATCTATTCCTAAAGTGTTTTTCAGTGTTCTAAAGCTTTCATACTCCACCTATACATCTCTTAGCCAAAGCCAGTAATATCGATTCGATTTAGAGTTCTTTGGTTCTCAGAGTTGTAAAGAGGTCGTTCAAGTTCAGAAATCATCTCTGTTTTTGGAGCCGGTCGTACGCTTGTCACCAAGTACGGTGTTGTGAAGTTGGTTGTGCACTTGCCACCAAGCATGGTGTTATAAAGAGACTGCAACCTCTCAGGTAGCTTGTGAATAGTAGACTAACAGTAGGCAAGAGTACCTGCGACTGGATTAGTCCTCCAAGAGGGAAACCAGTATATATCGTGGTGTTCACTGATTTTGATTCTCTGATCTCTTCCTACATTTATTTACTGTCTCTTTATTTACTGCCATAGTTATTTGCCTTTAATTTTTAAGTAGTGATTTATTCCGCTGCACTCGCACTCACTCTATTAACCCTCCTACAGGTGCTCAACGGTCCTACAGTTGGGACATTTTAGCCCATCTCACTAATAGACTGACATCCTCCTGATCGCGGGGACTTCTAGTCCTAGGATGTCATGTTCCCTCCTAGGCCGAGCGATCCCAGTGCCCTGGAACTGATCGAAAGATTACATCCGTGTGCACAAGTTGTCCGGACCGATTCTATGAATGCAACATCTATCAAATAAATTTCTTGTTAACAATTCATCGATCGATCAGCAGACATATTACATCCATCTCTACTTTTCATATAATAGAGCTAGTAGCTCTATTCTTTTCCTTATACGGACAAGCCGTACCATCTCTTTTCAGGCAACTCTTATACGGTAGCAGTTCTATCAAGCATTCCAGTATTTTTGCAACAGATGATAACATGCAACATCTAATTACGCAGCATTGCAACAGTTCAACATCATTAAGCATTGAAACATACTCTTGATAGCATATGATGCATATATGAAAGCATCTTTTTTCTCTTTTTTTAGCATGGCAAGGTTCTCTTGATCAAAGCAACATTCATTTCTTAGCATGCAGATTATCTCTTTTTCTTGTATTAGCATAGCAACATATGAATTCTCTGATAACCATACTCAAGGATTACCATCTTGTTATTAGCATAGCATTCATTTAAAAGACTCATATTCTTATTAGGCGTAAGCGAATCAGAAAATGAGTCTTCGTCCACTCACCCAGATCAATCATTTTCTATTACAGAGCCAACAATCCGATCTCGTTGTTTATTTAGTGCCTTCGCGGAGCGAGGCACTATAGACGTTATGCTAAAGGTTGAAATATCATATATGGCCCTCTATATGGTGCTAATAAAGCTGGAAATTATGGCACTAACCCACTTGTCCTCTAGAGTAAAGAAAATTATCATGACCCACGTCCGGATGTTTGGACACAAATCGTAAGTGTATCCAGCCTACTTCGTGGCATCGACGGTAGTACGTTGTCTAGACCTCATAAATTTCCTAATCACCATATAATCGATTTACTCATCATCGTACTAGATACGAGAAAGTAAATTCCAGGCTACACACGATACCACAGTCCACTATCAGTTTTTAGTACAACATACATATCAACTACCGGAGACAAATTCGATAAATAACCATAAAGAATAACTGATACATCTATATACAATCTAATCTAAGTATTCTAAGATCCTCTAGAGCCATCCTTCGATCCAAGTGTTAATTTCCATGTCAGATATGATATGTGATGGAGCAAAGTATAGTACATCTCAAAAAACTACTAAACAGTATGATGTAGTAAATATAATTAAATAATAAACTAGAAATAAATAAATAAATAAAGTATAGTAAATACATGATCTAGCATGCACTAACTACATGTGGCAAGTACACAATCAAAACATTAATCGAGCATATAGGAGTTGAGCAAGTGTAAGACACATCATAAATGATGTTTAGCTACCAATCAAGTTTTGGACATAAGACACGTCTGACGACGACTAACAGTCAATAGTTGTCTAGGCTAGGTAAATTGCATGATGTATTAGTATCCCCTCTCCCGACATGACTCAATAAGTAAGACACAAACAATGACACGTGATAAAAACAATGCTCAAGTATATGTATATAATATCGCAAAGTAGAGAGAGCATGTACTTGCCTCTGTCCAATAAAAGAATTCGTACTAAGTACACCTAAAAAATAATATTATCAAATTATTATATTCTACCCTAAGAATTTTAAATTTAACTCAATTAGTATCTTAGTCCAATTTATTTAACTTGGTTGGAAAAACTGTAGAAATAATTCTTTAAATTTATTCTAGACTAATTTTATCCTATGTTCCAAATAAATTCTGTTTATATACCAACTTCCCAAATCTTTGACGTTTTCACAAGTTAGCACCTAACTTCATTTTTATAATTTCTATTTATTAACTATCATTTAACTATTCTATATACCAACCATCGCTTAAACATCCATAAGTTTTAAAATTGTTTTAACCTTTATTCTAGTCTTGAACCTGTTACCGGCCCAAAATGGACTACTAGAATTACTTCTAATTTGTTTACTTTTGGCCCACCGTAGTACTGGATTTGGGCCCAAAATTTGCTTATTAAATATTCAATTCTTGGATAAATGGCCCGAACCACATATTCATGAATCCAGAAAATGAATCTTCTTCCAAACTTACAAAATCCTAGTCTAAAAAATTGATTCATAGACTCAGAACCCATTGAAAATAACATGGACAAAAAGAAAGGAAGAAAGAAAGGCGAGGCTTTCACCTTTATATCCAAGTACTATGGATATGAGATGTAGACAGAAACTGTGTCCACATGGCAATAAGATTCATCGGAGTCGACCAAGCTTCCCACGTTGCTCCCCTGCTCGACGAGCTCATCGACTTAAATCGATCGATGGTCGACGTCACCCGTCAGTGATTCTTATCGAAGGAAGCGCTAAGGATTAATATCTGATCGGTTAAGTCAATGGAGACGAACCTGTGGATCTGGACAATTCAGGCCACCATTGGGTCCCGACGACTGCACCTGCTAGCGACGCTACTCCAGACACTTTTATCGCTACAACTTCAATTACTTCCAGTGCTCTACTCCCTTTGCTTCCTATGCTCCTCATGTTGTCCGTGTCATGTCTTTTGGCCTACTGTCGAGTATCATGAGTATACTTCTACCATAGGGTTTGAGATCACTACCACATGACGTAGTAACCTCAATTCCTCTGGACGCCTTGACTCGTCTATTGGGCGAGAGACCACCAACATGCTATTGTTTTTTATTTTGGAGATTTATATATTGTTGTTGGTCTCGATCCGATCATATGCCTTGGACCTATCATTCTTAAAACGAACCTTTCATTTTCCTTCTTCATATTTATGGAATGGTGGGCCACAACGTAAAGATCTTTTTTTATGTTTAGGTTAGTTGTCGTATTTCATCTCTACTTACCTATCCTCCTCGTTTATCTATCTTTATAATTTGTTATATGTATGACTAGCCCTGTACATATTATGGCGATTGTGTGTGTCTAAATATTTGGATTTATGTAATTTTAGCATATTGTTGTGATGTTTATCTATGCTCATGGATTATTAGTTTGTCTTATTTGATTGTGAGTTTTATTTCTATTATATTGTGTACTATGTGGTTTCAGTATGCATTTTGTTTTAGGTTCGATCAGACGAAAATTTTATGACGGGTCACACTGGGTGGTGATACACTGTGATTATTGTGATTGACATGTTATATAGTGCATATATGATGTGAGTGTTGTAATTCAATGTTTTTTAAATTCTTTCCAACTTAGCGGCTGCTTGGCGACTGATAGAGACACCCATACGACTCATAGGCGAAGTATTAAGTCATCGCTAACTGAGAATTCTCAGGCTACCGACGAATGAGCGACGTGTGGCCCGCACGTGCAACTGATAGCTGACACAATAATAAGTCACACAGTCGGCGCCAAATTGAGTATATTAGAAACCAATTTCATTATCGAAAACTAGGATCCATCGCCAGTTAGATGCCAAGCATGACGCTAATCGGTTGCTAAGCGATCGTTTAATCCATTATAGAGTTAGTCGCTAGGACATTAGTACGACACCATACTAGCATGTCGCTAGTTTGATTACAAGTCGTTCTAAATTGTGCATCACCAAGTAGTCGCACAATTTATTGAATGTTCGACTATTTGGCAAAAGACGATTGTTAGTGATGGTTCAACTATCGGTGCCCATAATCTGTCACGTATCCATCTCCAAGTCGTTGCTAATGTTTGTAGTGGCAACTCGATGATGGATACTTCCATCGCTAAAGCCCTATATTTTTGTCGTAATATATATTTATAGGGTTAGAAAATTGAGATATGAGTCACATGGCACGTATTTTAAATAGTAGTCCAATTTGATAGCTATGACATGTAGAAGAAAATTAACTCTCCGAAAGTAAACAAAAAGGAATTTATCGAGAATTGGAAAATAAATAAATAAAACTTTGTCTCTCTATAATCTCTCCCACAATTCTCTCTCTCTCTACCTTATTCTATTTTCGTATTCTCTGTTACACACACTTTTTTGTTTGACCAACTCCATAGACAAAAATATAGTTTTTCTTTTCCAAATTCTAATTCTTTTTGGAAGTCCTCCTCCATTTTCTTTTGTCGTTGCAATTGGTGATGTTAACATAGAAGCCGTGAAAGAACAAGACCACCAAGCCCGCAAGCTACTCATCAACTTCCATGTGAAAAAACATTCGTTGGCAGATTTGTTTTGTTTTCAATCTCTATAACTTGAGAAACAATGAATTTTTCTGATATCCATTAGGTAAAGGTAAAGGATGACTTCCTTATGTTAAGGTTATAATATCTTATTAGGTTTTCTTTATAATACATAAACATCTTGTATATTGAAATTTCTTACCGCCAAAAGTTTAGTTGCACCATTGACATAAGAGTAAAATGTTTGGATGCTAGAATCAACATTGTCAAAGGGAGTGTCTAAAAAAGGAAGATTGAAATTGTGCTTTGAAAGTGCTTATGGATATTGCATCTCGGGTACCAATCAAGTCCAACATCTTATGGATACGACAATAGTTTCTCATTTTTCCCATAAAAGTTATTATTTGCTCCTAGATCTTGCAATGATAATAGCTCCTAACTTATTCTTGGAAAATCTATTTACAATAAGCAATCTTTTATCCCTCGCATTAGTTTGAGAAGAGATTTCAATCTTCCTTGTCTAGAAGTAGAGGAATTAGAGGCACCACCAGAGGTTCTGTTCCAACGTCGACCATCACGAACTTACTTTGACAAATCTATCAAAGGAGCCACCAAATGAGTCGCATACACCATATCATTTATACCATCCATGATACCAACTGCGACAACAATCAGAAATAGATATCCGTAAATGATACACGAAAATAGAACACTAATCAATAACAATTATAATGTAAAGCAAAAAAAACCTAAATTTTTGACAAACAATGCATATCAAATGCTCTGACAAATTTGCTAAAATTTGATATGTCGTCTCATATCCATATTCATTCACCGTTGATTATTATCATGTGTATGTTCTAATTAATAAGTTGTACCTTCATTTGTTCTTGGTTGCGACTAATAAGAAACGAGTCAGCCCAGTCGGTTGATTGCCTCCCTCTCCTTGTTGACGGATGTGTTGATGATAGTGATCTTCTTATAAAAGCCTTTCAGAACTTCATAGCGACATGGTCGAGACCACTTAGCCCAATGACCCTAAGATGCAAGTGTCACACTACAGACCCAAAATATATAGGACTATGATACATGCCAATGGCCAGCTACGTATCAAGTGGACTCAAATCCATATACACTGTCCGAGATTGTACAACTATCTCTATAACATATCATCTTTATAACTCAATCCATATAACAAGAACATAAAGAATGGACAATATGAATACTAGTCTGCAGCCAATAAACATACTTGTCCGGATAGCCCCGAATGAATAATACAGACCTGCAAATACTAGGCTATAACAGCATACATATCATGGAAAAAAATATAACTATAGATGAATCAAATACTAGGCTTACCCAACCTAGAAGGAAATCAGGTCTTTGGAGGGACATATCACGATACAAGAAATATGTTAACATAAATTAAAAATATAAATATACAAAACGTGTTTCTAACCATCTAAGTGCATAATTTGTAGACAACTTTCGTACACATAAGTAGGTGTAGGCTCAAGTAAGATATGTAAATATACTACAAGCTTTCATCTATAACCTGCATAATGTTTTGTCATAGGCCAATATGATAATCAAGCTCATAATCTCTCACAGTTTCCTTCGGAGATTGGTTCACCGATTTGGGTATCCCATACGCCTAGTGAATGTCCACCCCATCCCCAATAGAATGACCAAGTAATATACAAAATATGTCCAGTTTGTAACCATTAGAGTCTCCAACACACTAATCATAGATGTTATGTTATATTCATCACACGACTCATATGTATTGATGACCAGTCAGATACAATGGCTCGTGCCCTATCATGAATATCATATACCATGTTATGTTTGTGTCAAGGTCATGGAGATATGAGAATATCCCATAAACATACTATAGTATACTAACAACTAAGTCAATATGCATAAAATAAACATGAAACAAGTAAATCGACGAACACCACCGATGGAACCCGAGTCAAGATCAAACACATATAATATATCTAACGAATAAGAACAACAATAAATAATATAACCATACCATGCAGAAATATATAAATAATAGTAAATAATAGCAAGGTATACTTGCGTGGGGTTTTGGGAAATTCGGACGATGTTCTAGCTGTGAACTCATCAAATTCAAAAAAAAAGGTGGAAGATGCCCAAATGTCGCTGGACGCTAAAATATACATCACCAATGCATCCGAAATGGGTAATATAATTAGAAAAGCCTATCCATAAGTCCATTTGGATACATGATCAAATATTATAGTTTTGGGGCAAATTATGGTATGCAAGCGGGCCCATGTTGTACCAAAAAGAGTGCCATAATAAAAGTGTCAAAACTCAGCAAATTACATGTTATTTTTGGGTTAAATGACACCACGAGTCAAACAATGGTAACATATTCATGATCTTAAGTCCCGAGTTCAAAATGAAATTTCATTTTGAACGATCTTCGCAAGAAATATGATTTTGAACGACCATTTTGCGTCGAATTTAACCGATCAAACAACAGATTAATGAACTAAAATTTTACATGCAAAAAGGTGGTTATTCCTAGAGCTGTGCACAATTAAGTCAAACCGACCAAATCGAACCAAGCCAAACCGAACCGATTGGTTTTAAACCGAACCGATTGTTCGGTTGGTTTGGTTCGGCTTCAGTTTTTTCAAAACCGACCGGTTCGGTTCGGTTCACGGTTTGGTTATGCCAAAAATCGTCTAAACCGAACCGAACCGAACCAAATCCTTGTTAAATAATTAGGGTTGGCCGGTTGGGTATGGGTTCATTGGGTTGTAATATACAGGTTTGGTTCATTTATTCACATCACAGCCATTTATCAAGTTAAAATTGAAAGAGCTCTCTCTCTCTCTCTCTCTAGTCTCAAAAAAGAGTGCTGACGGCTCATATTCTTTTCTAAATGCTCATGTGCACATGAAAGGGGCTTTTGGTTGAATGTATATGATTTTTTTATGTATAATTGAAATTTTTCTCCACCTGCAAAGCACAAGTTGAATTGAAGCTGCTGAATTGTATTTACTGTTTCAAAGTGGAAGTTGACTGAGGTTTCACAAAAGAAAAAAACATACAGTCTATTTTTTTATGTGATCAAAATCGACAAAGTCGAACCGATCCAAACCGAACCAAGTCGGTCAGTTTTAAAACCGAACCGACTATTTGGTTGGTTTGGTTCGATTTTGTTTATTTTTAAACCGATTAACTTCGGTTCGACTTTCGTTGGGACCAAATAGGTCGACCACCGACCGATGCACACCCCTAGTTATTCCTATTGTGCAAGGACACTGACCACTCACCGAATGGAGCTACAATGAGGGAGAGAAATAAATCTGTGAAGTTGACACAATGAAACCGTCAAAAATAAACACACTTTAAGCGCGCAACTTGGCGAGTAGTTTTGATCTATCAAATTGTAATGCCCCAGTCCCAAAATACGTAGGACTAGGAACGTAGACATGCCAGCCATATAATAAATATACGTAAGCTGTAAAATGCAGTAGAACCATAACTAATCTCATCCACACAAAATAAAGGAATAAAAGATATCATATAAAGATAATGATTTGTCTTGATACAATATGTTGGGCGAAGACAAATCCACTACCAACAAGATAAAGGAAAATACATAAGAAAAGAATGATTTTGGCGAGCGAAGCGAAGACGATCCAAGTGCAATCATCCTCGAAGAAATAGCGATGAACACGGCTAAAGCTAGAACACCTGCGAAAGACAATAGCACACACCTGGCGAGATAACCAGGTCCTCAGAGGGACGTAACAAGACACATAATATCATGCCATATAAACTGAATAAATATTGCTCAAATAAATAAGTCAATTGAATTTATAACATGGTCCAATACACACCTATTGAATGAGCGTACCATCCCCCTAACCAAACAAAGACAGGAGATGGTAAACTAATTCACGGTGACGTATCTTTCCATGCTAAAAATCCAATATGGTATCTGGACCCTAACAAGGTTCAATACCTTCTCATCGAAGTAATAAGTCATATCTACAACCAAACAAGGACAAGATGTGACAAACTAATCCGCGACAAGTTATTGTTCCAAGCCACGGTCAGATATAAGTACCCAAACCAAAAGTACTCGTACCTAACGGATAAAGGTGCCTAACCATTCTAAGTGAAATGTTGTCAAGAACAATCCTTCCTACGCATGGGCCCTGGCTGAATAGGATCGGCATAGTCCCCCCCTTGGGCACCAGAGGCCCCATCAGTAAGAACATGACGTTCCGCAGAATCGTCAGTGGACGTCAGTAATAATGGGTCATCAACCCCGTATCTCCAGCGGAGAGTCCGGGTCACAAGGAAAGTGCATCGAAGCCCATACGCTAAGGAATTGTCCTCCCCGCCCAATGCCTACTATGTTGTATCTACAACAATAACCCATATAACTGCTAAGTCAAACTAGCATGCAACCTCTATTAGCGGTTATTCCTATCGCACGGCTTGTACGTGCTGGTGGCCAGCCAATCACGTACTTCCATGTCCTACATGCGACACACAACTTCGTGTTACAACGTGTCAAGGCCAATGAATGCAACACACAAGGTGGTCCTTTAAATCTAGGTTTAATGTGAGAAAAATAATACATAGCTGGAAATATAAATGAACGGTAAGTTCTAACAGGTTATGCCATGTATCACAGTTTATTTTGCATAAAGAAAATAAATAATGCATGAAATATGAGCTAAAATAAATAAACAGTAAATGGCAAGGTGTCTTGCCTGGTAGGACGCCTAGTGTACTGCAATGATCAAGGTGGCACGATCTGCAACTTCGATGTAACAACTATGCAAGGTGACCTCGGATAGTATCACAGACAGTCCCATTGGGTCCAGAAGGGTCAATTTAATTAGAATGGACAGGAAAAAGGACAGAATTGGCAGGAGGATAGGAATAATGGCTTAGTCACAGGCTGGAGGAAATTCGAAGGAAGTTAGAAAAATAATATATACGATAAAAATATTTATAAAATATATTCTATTTAGTCAAAATAAATATTTCCAAAAAGGCTAAAATTATAAAAAAAATAGTTTTTTAGTAAAATATAAAGAAAATTAAAAAGTGTTTTTAAGGTTATAACTAAATTTCTAGGCCAAAAAGCTGTATGTTAAAAATACCAAAGATAATACGTTTTTAGGCTAACTTAAGGCCAAAACTATAATTAAATAAATGAACATAATGTACTGATATTCTAGGGCTTTGAAACTGAATTTGAAAATATAGACCAAGCCTAATACAGTTATTCTTATTACAAGATAATTTTGGAAAATTTATCATCTAAATATTTTTATTTGATAAAAATATAATAAAATATTTCATATGACAAATAACCCTAATGATTAATAACATATATTTATGTACATACATTCATCATGTAAAGTAGGGTATACCTAGTAATATTAATAATAATAATATTAATAATAACTAACCTTTGTTAATTGTAAATACAGAAATTTACTGTTAATAATAATAATAATAATAATAATAATAACAATAATAATATTATTATTATTATTATTATTATTATTATTATTATTATTATTATCAATATTAAATACTAAAAGAAGAAGAAACAGTAATAACCAAACTAATAAAACAGAAACACACACAAAACAACCACCAGCAAAAAAATAATAATAAATAAATAAATAAATGAAACAATGCAGCAGTCAACTGTTGCTCTTGTTTTTTTTAAGAAGAGAAGAAAGGAGAGAGGAGAGTGTTTTAACCACTCAGAAAGCAAAAAAAATGAAGGGGATAAGGAGCGGGAAGAGGATGGGTTGGAGTCGGCGGAGCTGGAGAGTGGCGGTGGTGAGGTCGCGGGGCCGAAGGAAATCAGTGGGGAAGGCAGCGGAGAACGGTGCACAAGCGGTGGAGGAGAGAGGCCCAGGGAGAGAGGGACGCCAGGCGGAGAGGGTTAGGGAAGGCCGGCCGGCATCGGTGGGGTCTTGCGGCGGCGGCGGCGAGCTGGGTGGAGGCGCGTCGGAAGGGGGTTTCGGGAGGAAGGGACGGTGGGTTTCCGACGGTTCCGCGCGGCCGGCTCGGCGCGACCGCGGTGCTGGGCGGTGGACGAGGCCAGCGCGGAGGGCTTAGGTGGAGACGGCGGTCGGGTTTCCGATGGCTGGGGCGTGGGGTCGGACGCTTGGGTGAGGACGCGGGGCGGATCTGTTCGCGGAAGTCCAGCGTAGCGACGGAGATCCGGCGGGGCGACGGACGGGCGGCATGGCTACCAACGCGACGGCGGGTTCGGCCGGAGAGGGGCGCTGCGGTGGAGGCGGCACCGGCGGTCGATGGAAGTGAGTCTAGGTTAGGGTTTAAATTGGGTTTTTGTTTCCTTAATTATTCTGGGGTTTGCCGAAATCGGATTTTCGATGGGGTTGGCTGGTTGGAGGAGTCGGCGTGATGGCCGTGGTGTCGATGATGGTGGTGGTGATGATGGTTGTATTTTGGGTTGTCGACCGGAGTGGCCGTGGTGGTGAGTTCTGGTGTTAGGAAGATGGTGACGGTCGGTGGTTGTGGTCGGGCTCTATGTCGTGGTGTCTGTCTGTGGTAGTCGGGGCAGATTGGTAGCTATGGTTAGGAATTTGGGATATATCGTGTCGGAGTTGTCGACACGGAAGAATTATGTATATATAAATTGGAATAAGAATTTGGACGGGGAACACGGATACGATGCACGTAGATTGGTGGAAAATTATTATGGATGAATAATGAATTGGAGGAGTACCTGCCTATTTATAGGACGTGGGAATTCACAATTGGATAGGATTAGGAAAAGATTTGAAACCCAAATTAGATAATTCAATCTATTTAATTTAAAATCAATCAATCCAAATCTAAATCTAATTAAATCTTTTAGTTTAAAAATCAAATCAATTTCAAATATAGATATTAGTTTACTATTTAAATGTAACCATTGAATCAAATAAAAATTTAAATTGTCACAAATATCTCGAAAATATGTTTTCCAAAAATACTAATAATAATAATTTCAAAAATTACACTATTTATTTAAAAATAAGGTAATAAATAATTATGAGATATGTATGCACAAGTAATATTTACATAATATATTTTTCTAGTATACAATAAAATTATTATTTATTATTAGTAGTTGAAGGCCCTTTTAAAATGAAAAGAACAAACTTAGCAATTCTTGTATGATAGCAAAATATTTATTATATAAATTATTTTGAACTATAAAAATTAAAATTAAAATATTTTTCTAAAAATATGTACGCTTGTCCATATTCGTACTCGACAAGCAATTACGAAATACGTCGTTTGCGCACAACGTATAATACGACTACGCGACGTACAATACAAAAATTTTAAATCAGTACCAAAATCGATAAAAATATAGTAGAAATTTAGGGATTTTACACAAATGATCGAATCAACGACTGAAAATTGACAAAGAAAAAGAGGAATATACTGAGTTAGAGACGAAAGAATTTGATCGATGATCAAATGACCAAATTGCCCAAAAAACACATGCCTAAATTTGCTTCGACAAATATGATTCTAACTTCAAAATTCATGCATGTCACGATGGGTTTGAGCTTCAAGTTGAAGATTCAGGCTCCTCACCGAGTAAGGGACGAAGGTGGCTCGGCATGGAGGCTTAGGACTCGGTGTGCACATCTAAGAGGGATTCTTGTAGCTGTTGCTGCTGGCAATACGAGTATGATTCATCCACCTACTATGAATTGCGACTGCTGCCATACTCATGAAGGCTACTGATCTGGCTTGGGAAGGGATGGAAAGAAATAGGAAGATACCAAGATAGAGAGAGGGAGGAGAGAGAGATACTGCCAGATATTTAAGATGGAGAGGCCGAGCGCAAATGATGGTGGGTGAGCTCGGGAACGAGAGACACATGGTCAATGGAAAGAAGAATTCAACCATAACTGCCTGTTACTATGGAGGAAAATGGCTTAGGCCCAATTGGGTTATGGTTTGAGGTTTAATGGGCCGGGGGAGGTTTAGAACAAGCCAGGCCTTAACCCAAAGTACTTCATAGGGATATAGACAAGGATACCCGCACACATGTACGAGACAACAAAAGCCAAAAGGAGTTCATAGAAAATATGAATGGCATAATACTCCTCGACGACTATCTTGTTAGAGAGCTGCGTATAAATTATATCACATAATAGATAAACCAATAAATAATAGACTAAAAGTCAATAAATTATTTATTTTTCATATCGTCAATATCTTACTTATCATCTTAACTCTGATCCAATTCTATCTATTTTTGAAAGTGAATGGACGAAAGTAGGATTTTTTTTTAATTTTGTATAACTTCTTCTTTTTTACTTTCGATAAGTTTTTTTTTTTACATGTCACAGTTATTCTAATGGTCCATGTTGGATCCGCATGGCGTGGCTCATTTTAAAATATGAACTATATGGTCCTTATCCCGTTTTCCTATATACACACACATGGGGAGAGAGCCTCCTAGTTCAAGTGGCAAGGAGGTGGAGACATAAGACTAAGATGACGAATTCAATCACAAGGAGAAACATAATTTATGAGAAATTTCCAAGACATCTCGGTGTCCGACCAAGATTCTAAATATGCTAGACTACAACTACAACTTTGCAATAATTTTTTACTAAGTGCTTATCATTAGGATTGTACATAAATAAACATGTAGTTATTATGTTTGGGCTTAAAATGGAGGTAAGTTGAAACGTAACTAAAATAAAAACTAGATCATACGAGATTTAATTATATGGATATACATTTTTTTAATTTATCTATATCTATACTGTAATGCCCCGCACCGCACGGTGCATTACGCTGAATCGATTAAGGCGATAAGGTATGAGTTTGATTCGAGGAGGTATGATTTCAATTTGAAGAAGTATTGATCGAGTTGGTTTTAATGTGCAGATATCTAGCAGAGTCCCTTGCAACGAGCCAAAGCGTAGGTGATAGACCGAATCAGTGGATGAGTGCTATGGAGCACGAAGTGCTTGCATAGTTAGATCAGACGATATGATCGTGCAATGATGATAACGTATCGGGCCGTATCGGCTCAACGGAGCGATGGGGGTATCAGCTTAAGGTGGGCAGGTTCAGATCCTTCTTCCCTACTCCTTCATGCCTAATAAAATGTATTCTGATATGTGAGTGTTGATATCGAGTTAGCGAGCATGGCTAAATTGAATAAGGGTCTTAGTGTGTGTCGAACATTAAGATAGAACATTGAAAAATGAACAATGGAGGCGACGTACATCAAGTGAACGGGTCACGGTAGGACATTGATGATAGAACATTGAAAGGCAAGACGTGTATCAAATGTATGACTCAAAGAACATTGAATACGACGTTGAACGTGCATCCGTGCATAGAAACTATACATTTGGTTTAATAAGAGAATTGGACAAGTTGTGGTGCAACGCCACAAAACTGTTGGAACATTAAAGGGTATGCTTCGCCTGCGAAGCTTGCAGTGTGGCACAATTGTCGTAGAACTGTTATTATACGAATAACATGAGAACATCCGATTTAGTAGATGTTGGGCATTATGCATCAATATGGATGTATTGGGAGATAGTGTCGTTGGAACTTGAGATAGATTGAGTTGAAACGAATGATATATTGAGAACTTGAGATTGGTTGGAAATGATATAACTTGCTTGCTTTTGCGCGTATTACATGGTCAATAGACTTGGATAACTTGTGTACGGGTGATGCTTCCCTCGAACGAGTTATGATCGGGGCACTGTAGGCGCTCAAATATCAGTCTCTCTTAGGTGCCTAACGTTCTTAGGCGCCCATTATCTCTTAGGCACCTAACTCTCTCAGGTGCCCATTATTTTTAGGAGCTATGTTCTCCTATGCTCTCTGTTCATCTAGGCGCCTATCTCTTTGAGGTGCTCTGTTTACTTAGGCACCCGCTACTATTAGGCGCTCAGTTTTTCTAGGCGCCTATTCTCTTGGGTGCCTATTTTCTCAAATACCCAGTTTTCCTGATAACGTCTGCAAATCCACGTGGCATATTAAGCTGCCATACATATTGAACATGGTGTACTACTCCGAGCTTTTCGAAGAACGTGCCTATCACTCGTCCATAATCATGTGCCTATTTCGTATAGGCGCCACATGTCAATAGGCGCCTCTATCAAAGTAGGCGCCCAGTAGCTTAGGCGTCCATCTACAGGGAGGCGCCTACTTTGAATAACTGCCAGGTGGTTATTCTATTGCTCTATAAATAGAGTCTCACTCCCCTAACGTACAGACACAAAGAGGAGGGGTATAGTTCGAGCACTCGTTACACTTCCATTTTCTACAATCATCAATCCTCAAGAGCAAGTTCTTCAACCGTTAATTGAAGCCGAAGTTCTGTCGATACTTCTACACAGCCGTGCCATACAGAAGATTTCTCATCAACAAAAGCTCCGAGACATAGTGACAAGCTTGCTTCCATCCACAATTTCTGCATTAAAGGGATAAAACGGTCATCATTCAGATCGGACTCCGACGGTTGTACTTTCCCAGAATTTATTTTACTCGTGTACGATTCTTTAAAGTTTGTAATAAAACTTTTTATTTTTGCAAACAAAATGGCGACTCTGCTGGGGACGACTTTCTCCTCTAACGAGAAGGTGACAACTTAAGACGATTCATCATCGATTGGCACTAAGAAAGGAATATTGGTCGTTAAATTCGATCAAACAGCGTTCGAAAAGATGCCAAGTGCTCCTGGTGCTAAGCGCGCCCCTGTTTCTGCAAATAGGGCGCATAAAGCTACTGTGACCAAAGCTAGGCACACTACAGAAGTGCAGAACCACTCTCTGAAGAGGTACCTCTAATGGGTGCTTAAGTCTGCTAGTGCGCCACAAGGAGATAGGCGCCCACTTGAGGGCGCCCATTCTCTCAAGACCACTGATCCTACCTCTACTGTGATGCCCAAATATGTGGGCACATTATCTGGAGATAGGTGCCCGCTTGAGGGTGTCCATTCTCTCAAATCTGCCTCTACAGTGATGCCCAAATCTGTGGGCACATTATCTGGATATAGGTTCCCGCTTGAGGGCGCCCATTCTCTCGAGTCTACTGATCCCATCTCTGCTGTGATGCCCAAATCTGTGGACGCATCATCTGGAGATAGGCGCTTATTTGAGTGCGCCCATTCTCTCAAATCTACCATCCCTAGTTCATCTATGGGAGATGCGCCACAGAGAGATAGGCGCCCACTTGAGGGCGCCCATTATCTTTCATCTATTTTGCCAAACCCTGAATCTTTCAGTAAAGGCACTATGGCTGCTCAAAGGTGTTGTATCAGACGTACTGAGAGATTGCACACACAACAAAAGGGGATACTTCCTACCCCTCATTTGAATAAAAAAACTTTCTAATATGCGCATAAGTCATAATGCACGAGGAAAACTCCAAGTGCAACAGATTGAAATGATGGTTGATACTGATATGGACACCCATCTTAATAGGTGCCGAGCCCAACTTAACCAGAATGTGTGCCCAATTGCTGCACAAGCAATGGCGCTTATAAGTTCTGGGAGCCCAAAATTCTTCTATACCAAGGTGAATCATGTTCAAAAGGTAGCACCTATTACTTCAAAGAGCCCAAAGACGAGTGCTAAGGATCCCCTTACTTACGCTGCTGAATTAGGCGCCTCCTTATACCTTCAAGGAACCAACAAGGCCAGGAACATGCCACATCTTCCCTCTTCTTCTACTAAGAAAATCGACCTCCGTGATCTAATTTCTCAGAAACGGAAGGCTGTATCCCCATCTCCCCCAATAGTGCATCATTGTAGCTCACATGAGATTACAATCAGGTGCTGTTGCAAAGTAGCCAAACGGTCAGTCTTTGATCGTCTTACTTTGACCCATCCTGTCGAGGTATCTTTAGAGGATGAATCAGTATATGCCTCTGTCAATATGACGACTCATCACTCTCAAGATGTTGGGGGTAGCCCAAGACGTACTTTATCTCGGACCCGTACTTATAGACCCCCTATTCGTACTCATCATACATTTGATGGGGTATATTGACACACCAGATCAAGGAGTCGAGCTATAATCGGTCAAAAGAATCTTCTCATCTCTTATCTTGGGGGTAGTTCTTTACATGATTTTGACGCCATAAGCGCGAGTTCTGAGCAGACTATCTCTTCTTCAATGGCCAGAGAGGTGACTGCGTATGTTATCACAGAAGATTAGGATGCTTCTAGTTCCGCTAGCCAAGAGCAACGAATCGCTGTGCTAGAAGACAAATTGAAAACAATGGCTGAAATGGTTGCAAGCATGCATACCATAATCGTGGCTCAACACATGGTTCCATCGGTTGTGAATACAACCCAAGGACCTATATTGGCATATGCTCATGTCAATGTTAGTTTGGGGGTACAGTCTCCTCATATCGCCTCCATACCAGTGCAGGTTACTCTAAGTCAGTCTAGGGCTGGGGGTGGTACTTATCATGAAGTCCCTCCTCCTAACACATCCAATCAATCCACTACTTCGCAACTGTCGAGAATCACTAACGAGGCTGTGAAACTCTTGCATTTTCAAATCGAAGCCTTCAAGCAAAAAGACGGCCTGCAGAAGCTTGGTATCAAACAACCATACCCTATTGAGTAGAAAGAGGTATAGTTTCTACCAAAGTATAAGCCTCCTACTATAATATTGTTTGATGGCAATACGTCTCCGAATCAGTATCTTGATCACTTCGAGATAATGATCGACCAGCTTTAAGCTAATGATGCTCTCCCACAAGAGTCTTTGTTGGATGCTTGAAAGGAGTAGCCTACGACAGGTATCGCAGCCAGCCAGACGGGTGCATTACTTCATTTGCAGTTCTAAAATAGATATTCTTGGAGTGCTTGTACGAAGGTACAAACGACATGACTATGTCGGCTTTGATCAAGATCAAACAAAGGCCCAACAAAACAGTTGATCGTTTTATTGAGCGTTACTGTCGCGAAGCACTCAAAATGCCTTTGGGAACGCCGAATGCATTAACTATAGATACTTACAAATAAAACTTGTTACCTATAGTTAGTATGTGGACAGGTTCCACGCAATTTCAAGATTGGCCTTCCTTCATAATAAGCGCCAGAGCAACTTAGGAAAGTGTTGACAAATTCAAACAATTAGGCATCCAGATGCCTAATCTCGAAAAGATGAACAACAAAAAACCAGCAGCGGAAGTCGCGAGAACAACTGCAAAGGCAAAGAGACTTTGGCTATCAATCTCAAAGGTAAAGAAGCTATGGCCGTCAATATAAGTCAGCCAATGCCCACCCCAACAGTACCACCACCAAGGGCATCACGTCCAAAAGAGGAATATTCCTTCGACGAGGATGATATCATGAGCATCTTCGATTGCCTAATCTAGAGCAATAGACTTCAGTTGCCGGATGCAAAATGGCCAGAGGAAGTCGGTAAGACTGACCATCCTAAATATTGTGTCTACCACAGGTTCATTGGACATCCAACTCGAGCACGCTACGTGCTCAAAGGAAAGATCCAGGAGATGGTCAATTCTGGCACAATTACTCTCCAACAGGACAAAAAGATTGTGACGGCTAACGTCATCTCTCTATAATTTAGTGATTTATCTGCTCAATTTGTACAAGATGGTGTCGTCCCCATTCCGAGAACTACTATAGAGATTTTAAATCTCACACCTGCACGAACTGATGGTCGGGTTCCTGTTTCTACTGAGAAAGGGAAAATCATATGGATCCATCTAGACTTCGTGTCGGACTTTGAAGCACCATCTTCCTCCACAAAGTCCAAGAAAGCAACCAAGTACAAGTCATGTCATATGATTTCATTTGGTGAACATTGTCTTCCACCCTTAACTGCTACCTTCATCTCGGCGGCATATTCTTCTTCTCCTTCCTCCCTTTCTGAGATAGCACTGTCAAAGTTAGAAGCCAAATATCAACTATCTTTCCATTTGTATAGCCCACAGTCTCGTGAACTAATGACAAAGATGGGATATGACTTACAAAAGGCCCTCGGCTTGAATAATGGAAAGGGATCTCCAGTACCCCTTTTTCTATGCCTTCTACATAACCAATCTCGTGTCGGCTTAGATTTTTGGATGAACTCTTCATCCTCCCAGAAGAAACGTTCTAAAACCAAAATCTGTACGAAGAATTATAACATGGTGCCTTTTGAACCTGTCTCCGAAGAAGAAGCTTTAACTGGTACTAGGTCTGGGAGACTCTACTTGCGGGATTACTCAGAAGGTCAAGAGAACTCTGCTCAAACTCTGGAGGCTATTCCAGCATCATCTTCTTCCCCTGCCATGAATGTTACGTCTGCTTCATCACCTTCAGTAGAATAGACTCTTCCCAAACCAACAGCAGCAGACAAAGGAAAATAGCCAGTCCGCATCGATAAAGTATTGAAGAAGACTCCATCCCTTGGGCTGGAGAAGCCATATAACTTTGATATATTTGCTCAACTAGCTAATACCCCAGCAAGACTGTCAATCTTTGAACTCTTACGCCTCTCAAGGGAAACTCGAGAAACATTGAGTGAAGCTTTGATACAAGCTGATACTTGTCTGGCACTCCTTAAAAAGCTGAAAGAAGAACCTGCCACATGTTTGCATTGTCATAGCGTATTAGAGCTGATGCCCAACATCACTTTTACGTAGGATGACATGCTATTAGAAGACAATCATCATGATCGTCCTTTCTATTTCACAGGATATGTCGATACTATAAAGGTTGATCACATCTTGATCGACCCAGGTTTTGCACTCAGTATCATGCCAAAGACTCTACTGGATGCTCTGAAGATCCCTGTGCACAATCTATCCATAACTATCACGACAATCCTGGAATTTAATTCCGACAGAAGCGAACCCCTGGGAAAGATTCGCCTAAAACTTCAAATCGGTAATCTTCACACAAAGGTGACCTTCTACGTGATTGATAATCATGTCTCCTACAATGCTTTGCTCGAAAGACTATTCATGTATGAGCATAACATTGTACCATCCACTCTCCATCAATGCTTTAAGTACGTGGATGTCAATGGTGAAGCCCAGAAGGAAGTGGCATATCTAAACCCTTTTAGAGGTGTCGAAGCATACTGCAATAATTCTCGGATGTATAAGGAAGAATTTATGAAGGTGGTGCTGGCCATGGACACTGATGAAGATCAGAGAGACCCCAAATGATGTCCTGGTGATTCTAGTTAAAGGACGTACTTCTCGACCTCATTCTTCCCAGACATTAACCATTCATCTTTCCTCTCATAAAAAGAAGCCTCCTGCTGGAAAGATGGAACATAGGGAGCCTACCTCTTCTGAGCCACTTGTTATTGACCTTCGTCGTAACAAACCTCCTCATCCTTCTCGTTCTTCTTCTCTTCCTCTAGTTATCAATCTGACTAAGCCTTCTAAGGCTAAAAGTCATATTATAAATAATGATGTACAGATCAATAAAGTAGCAGCTCTTTTGTAGTATACTGATGTCTGTTACTATACTCGATGTTATTTAGAGATGCTAGATAATTTTAAACCACTTACAATAGGGGCAGTTCAATCTCTCCAGAATGATGTATCGCTTGAACCAGTGCAAGATTCCTTCTTCCTAGTTCCTTCCAGAAAGAGGGGAAAACTCCTATACTTTTTAGTAAAGGAACAGAATAAGAAATCATGCTCGACAGTGAGGATGAAAAAGACGATAATGGACGACTATAACTACGTTGTTATAGTCGACAATCTAAAAAAAATTATTCGAAAGGTGGGATATGATTTTAAAATTGGTCTTAATGGCGGTAGAGGAAGACGAACTCACATTCGTACCCCTACTCCGAAAGGGAAATCATTACCATATTACAGCAGGATAAAACGTGGGTTGGGTTATACTTCATCGGTTATAACTCCAGAGGCCTCTGAGTCTGACAGTGAAGAGCGGTCTAATTCTTTTAACTCTATATCGTGAAATTCTGATACTAGTGTCAGACATGTCCATCGAGTGACATTATCTTCTAATATGGTGTCTGCCAAGTTCTCGGAAGATGATGAGGATGACTTTGAGGAAGCTCCTGAAGTAGATCCTTGGGCACAAAGGATGGACACTCAGTGGAAACTTCATTTTAAACAACGAGAACCACCAACAGAAGATCAATTAATTAAGGTCGATGTTGGAGAAGAAGGTTTACCTAGGCCAATCTTCATCAGCAAAAGCCTCCCAGAGGCGGATAAACAAGAACTAATTCAGCTTATCTGGGAATATATTGATGTCTTCGTTTGGAGTTATGACGATATGCCAGGATTAGATCCTCAGATCGCTACCAATAGACTCCACATTCGGCCTAATGCAAGGCCAGTCAAATAACAACAACATCGATTCAAACCTGACATGATGAATGCCATAGAGACTGAAGTTAGAAAACTTATTGCTTGTGGCTTTGTTAGAGAAGAACAACATCCCGACTGGATCGCCAATGTTGTCCCAGTTATGAAGAAAACAGGAAAGGTCAGAGTCTGCATTGAATTTAGAGACCTCAACGACGCTTGTCCCAAGGATGAGTTTCCTCTTTTGATCATTGATGTCATGATCGACAATACTTGCGGATTCAAAAGAATGTCTTTTATGGATGGATTTTTAGGATACAATCAAATCAAGATGCATCCAGAAGATGAGAAACATACATATTTCCATACTCCTCTTGAAGTCTATTGCTACACTGTCATGCCATTTGATCTTAAAAATGCTAGTATAACTTATCAGCGGGCTATGAGTACTATCTTTTGTGATCATTTATGGAAGATATTTGAATGTTATGTCGATGATATTACTGCCAAAAGTTGTCTAAAGGAAGACAACATCCAAGACTTAAGAACTATCTTCGATCTAATGCGCCAACATCAACTCAAGATGAATTCTACGAAGTCATTCCTGCGAGTCTCTAGTGGCAAATTTCTCGAATTCGTTATTACCTCTAAAGGTATACATGTTGACCCTGAGAAAATCAAAGTCATTCAAGAAATGTGTCCTCCACGTAATCTAGAAGAGCTATGAGGATTCCAGGGATGACTTGTGTACATGAGGAGATTCATCTCAAATCTCTCTGGACGTTGTAGACCGTTTACTCAACTCATAAAGAAAGGTGTGTCTTTCATTTGGACTGAAGAATTCCAGCAAGCATTTAAAGAAATAAAGCGGTACTTGATGAACCCTCCAGTTCTAGTGCCTCCAATCTCAAGAATACCCTTCCTGATGTATGTTCGAGCAATGGATCATTCATTGGGTGCATTACTAGCCCAGAAGAATAAAGAGGGTCATGAGCAGGCTATCTATTATCTCAGCTGCACGATGATCGGAGCTGAACATCGTTATAGTCTAGTAGAAAAAAGAATGTTTAGCCTTGATGTTCGCTGTTCAAAAGATATAACATTATATCACAGGCCAAACCATTCATGTCAACTCTCGAGTCAACCCTCTCCGGGTTTTGATGAGGAAGCCTAGTACGCTCAATTCCAGGCTCGCTACATGGACCATATTATTAGCATAATAAGATATGGTGTATGTTCCCCAAAAGTCTGTTAAGGGTCAAGCCCTCGCTGATTTCCTAGCGGCTCATCCAATTCCTGAGACGTCTAAACTCTATGATAAAATTCCTGATGAAACCCTAGAATCTAACATAATTTCTGAAGAATTTTCTACTTGGCATCTATTCTTTGATGGAGCATCCAGAATCGGACCCAAAGGCACCATCATCGCTGGAGTCGGAATTGTCCTCGTATCATCTGATGGATTGGCTATTCAAAGAGCTTATTCTCTGGACGAATCATGCTCCAACAACGTGGCAGAGTACAATGCTTTGCTCATTGGTCTCCAACTAGCTAAACAGCTGGATATTGAATATCTTGAGGTTACGGAGACTCTAAACTGATCGTCAATCAGGTCAGAGGAACGTATGAAGTTCGGCATCAGGATCTTGTCCCATATCACGAGGCAGCAGTTAGAATAGCTACATCATTCAAAGGCTTCTTCATTGAGAATGTATAGCGAGCATGCAATACAGAAGCTGATGTACTAGCTAATCTTGCTGCAGTAGTAGCAATTCCAGTCGGAAGACAGTAGATGGTTGTTGTTACTAACAGAGAATTATTTTGTATCGAAAATAATTCCAACATTGAATTCAGAAATTCAACAGAAATCAATGTCACCAGTAAAGACTGGAGAGCTCCTTTATTAACTTTGTGGTACATGACATCTTACCTGAAGATCCTAAAGAAGCTACAACTATCCGTCGGCGATCGCTCCGATTCTTTTACAATTATACCACTAAGACTCTCTATCGGCAAACGTTTGATGGTCTACTCCTACGTTGTCTGGCAGGAGACGAAGCAAAACAAATACTACGTGAGGCTCACGATGGTGTTTATAGAGCATATCAGCCCGGTCCTAAGCTATAGGATCGTATCCGACGTATGGGCTACTACTGGCCCACTATGGTATCAGATGCCATTGAGCATGCAAGGAAGTGCCGAGCTTGTCAATCCATACAGACTTCATTCATCAACTGTCAGAATTTCTCCACCCGTCTGCCACATCATGGCCCTTTGAAGCTTGGGGCATGGATGTCATTGGTCCTATCAATCCACCATCATCTAGAGGACATCGGTTTATACTGGCTATAACCGATTACTTCTCGAAGTGGACTGAAGCTATACCTTTGGCCGAAGTTAAGACCAGCAACATCATCAACTTCATCAAACATCATGTAATATATAGATTCGGTGTCCTTCGACGAATCATTCATAATAATGGACCACAGTTCATCAGCCAGAAGTTTACTCGGTTCTGCGACGATAACAGAATCGACAATGTCGCTTCTACGGCCTATAATCCTACAGTTAATGGCTTGGCTGAGGCATTCAACAAGACCATCATTAAACTTCTCAAAACGTTTATTTCTACTAACAAACGTAACTGGAGTGAGAAGCTCGAAGAATGTCTATGGGCTTATCGCACTATCGTGCGCAATTGTACCGATTGTACACCTTTTTCTTTGGTGTACGGGTGTGAAGCTGTGTTACCATTGGAAATTTAAATTCCATCCCTAAGAATTACAATTGCCAACGAACTCACGACCGAGAACAATGATCATCTTCAGCTTTAGGGGCTTGAAGCGCTGGACGAGAAACAGTTACTAGCTCAACAGCATATTGAGCTATATCAAGCCCGGATCTCCAAAGCTTTCAACCGAAAGGTCAAAGTATGAGCATTCTAGAAAGGCGAATTGGTCCTTACTGTCAGATGTCCTATGACTATGACGCATATAAGTAAGGGCAAATTTAAAGCAAAGTGGGAAGGTTCCTATGTTGTAAGCAAAGTTTTCTCAAACGGAGCTTATCAATTGACCGGGATGGACGGTCGAGTGGCCATGATGCCTATCAATGGCAAATTTCTGAAAAATACTATGTTTGAAAAATGTATGAGATATCAATATTGTACATGATTCAAATCTTTGAATTATTATCTTTATTTACTCTTCTGTAAATAGAACCATAGATAATAATTTCTTAAAATCGGTGTTTGTCATGTCCTCATCACCTCTGAATTTCTTGAGATATGTCATGTCCATTTACCTCTGAACATATTCTCATATCTCGTTCTTAAGCCTCAATGGATCAAGAATCATCTATGAATGAAGAATCACGTCCTCATTACCTCTGAATTCTATCATTCATCCATATCCATTTGTCACATATATATATACCTCTGACAAAACAGTCGCAACAAAGACAATAGCATCGTTATCTGTTATGTCCTTATTACCTCTGAACAGATATGATAGTTGATGTTGTTCTTTGAAAGAATATGTCATGTGTACATTACTACCAAATGCATTCTCAGAATAAAACAAAAGCAATGTTTATTCACAATCCATGGAATTTATAAGTTCATTACATTTCATGGGATAAATAAAAAGGGATAAAAAAGCTAAAGACAGATACAAGGCATCATGGTGGGGTATTAAGGGCCAGGACGAGTGCCTTCAATTCTGTAATATATTTTTCTCGATTATCCTGGCCAGCAACAATATTCTCTGTCGTCGTAGTCCTTCTCTCCTATTCTGACATGAATCTCAGAATAGGAACACAGCGATGCACCTCGGCTTCTTAAGATATATTTAAAACTTGCAACTGCTGCTCCAGTTCCTTCAGCTTCTGACGTTTCTCTTCCAAATGCATCTCATAATCAGCTCGTTTGGTTATAAGGGACTCTAGCTCTGCACGAAGTCTATCCTCATCCTTCCTGAGAGCAGTCACTATGTCATCATCAAGAATAATAATTGTCTCAGTTTGTTCTTTCAAATGAGTCAACTAACTCTCTTTTTCAGCCATCTCCTCCAGTTTTTGGTGAAAAGAGGCGTTAGTTGAATCACTTCATGGGTTAGACGTTGATATTCAGCTACCACTAGAGAGTTAAAATCACCCTTCTTCAAGGCTTAAAGAGTAGTGATGGGTTTTTGTAAGCTGGCAACCAGCTGATCTAAGGTGTTCGCCCATGTATTGTCGCCCGTCTCTCGGATGGCGGCTATTAAAGCTGAAGCAGTGTTCCGTAGAGCATAAATGATAGATATGTGGCCAGAGCTACTCTCACTAGGTTTTGCAGGCAAGCGTAGAAGGATGCCACAAGCCCATTGGCCAGCCCACATACTAGGACTCTGCTATCTGGAGTTGCAGCAATATCTTTTAGACCAACTCCTACAGAAGCCGGAACAATCGGAGCTGTGAGAGCAATAGTTACAGGAAATAGAAGAGGAGGTGTCGAAAGCACTATTATTGATGATGAAACGAGATTAATGGAAGCAGCTGAAGTAGGTCTACTCTTGCTGCTCCCTGCATCTAAGCCACAAGAGATGAAGCGAATGTCTTTAGCTTCCCCAGTCTCAACTTGCCTAATGTGTCATTCTGAGACGACAATTTCTTGAACAGGTTTATCGACCATGGGAGGTTCTTCCTCGTCAGAGACCTCGGTGTCGACACTCTCTTCAGATTCTTCAGAGGCCTTATCGTCCTCATTGGAGCTTTCCTCGTCATCGACCTCAGGAATATCATATCCTCCGATCTCAAGCATAGGATCTTCAGATCCCCCGACTTCATCACCTTCTGGTATTGGAGGGAACTCTTCTTCCTCTCCATGAATAGGACTCGTAAGACCATCAAGCATGGGAGAGTCTCGATCAGGGTATTCAGAGATTATGGGCATTTCGAGTTCCTCAGCTTCGGGCTCGAAATTCCTGAAAGATCCAAAATCAAGTGGTTGATATACTATGATCTGTCTTTCAGGGTTGACTTCACTCTCAACTTCTGGCTCAAGATGCTCCTCGCTTGTTTGTTGTTCATCGAGGATGATTGCACCCTCAGCTTCAATGTCGAGGGCTTGATCACCCTCTGCTCTGGTTTTTGGGTTATCAATGTTCTCTGTCGCAGCAAGGATTGTAGTAGATACTGGTAAGCTCTCGCCAGCATGAGAAACATTAATGCCCATTACATCATTTAATATTCGATCATCCTCAAAGACAAGTGACCGTTTTGCGACATTCAAATCCTCGTCATCTTGAGGTGACTTTGCCATAGCCTGAGAAGAAGTAGCATAGGTGCCAAAAGGTCCAGCTGTTGTTATCTTCTTTTTCATTATGGGTTCGATATGCCCGAAAGAAACATGAGCTGGAGCAGGTGGACTGATAGAATCCCGTCGACAGCGAACGCAAAAAGGATATCACTAAGAAAAAAGGTGTGTCAGTATATCCTATTAAAAGAATTAATTATAAAGGATAAGGCAACAACAATAAGCATGACCTGGATGGGGGAGTTATCTACCGTTAACACCTGCTCTTATGGATTCAGTAAAGGCAACGACTCTGGCTTGACTCTAGCTGAGCCTGACCCTTCTGTTCTAGCAGCCTTCCTGGCTAAAGATGATGCTCCTTGACTAGCTTCTTCTACGGAAGCCTTCCTCTTCTTGCTGACAGAGGGTGTAGGCTTATTCTGGGATGACAACTCCTTACTCAAGTGAAGACGAGTTTGTGATCTCATCACCCTAGCATCTGGGGAGGTAGCCATCTCCTGGTGTGTTGTTCCTTTACTTTTCTTCTTCTTCTTCTTCCTCTAGGGAAGATCTCGAGAGGAAGAAGTCTGAGTTCCTTGCTGAGGTGGTATGATCAGAATATATATAGCAGATAATATCGTATCTTGATCTAAATCAATCGTTTGTAAAGGCACTTCAGCAGGCACATTATCCTCTGCCTCCGCTAGGTTGATCTGGGCAGCCGCCAATCCTCTTAGATTTTTCAGACGACTTGTGAAACTCGTCCTTGGGTCGTAACCCTCAAAGAAGGTATTGGCATAAGTATAAAACAGCATATATGTATTCAACATATGCAATGGCGGGTTGATATCAGGCAGATTGAATTGAGCTTTCGTCCCTCGAGAGCTGTAGTATCACCAAGTACGGGCTCCATCTACCAAACTACCAACTCCCTCTAAGCACTGACCCTTTTTTTCAAGACAATAGGGGAAAAGATGGTTCCCCACCAAGACAACGGTCACTCTCAACGGATCCTCCATGCGCTGGGCATACCTCTTCCGTGCGTCTTTATCGTGGCGGGAACAGAACAACAGGGATAGACCCGGCCGACTCGCCCAGGGCTCGAGGGCGAGCCATACGAGAGTGAGTCGAATCTATTTCCGTTCTGGTTTGGGCCCCTCTCGACGAAGAATAATGAAAGACCGTTTATACCCACATACAAATGGATGTTTTCATAAGGAAGCCATCGAAGGCTTTCCACAAATTGAGATTTGGCCGTAGAAGGATCGAATTGTATCCGAGGAACAGGGGATACAAAAAAGTAATAAGATAAGCGCACAGACCAATCAATCGTATCGGTCGTATTCTTGAATTTAGAATGAAAAGAGGAGTAATGCTTCCTAGCACGGGACACGGAATAGGATGAATTCAATGAACCGGGCAGCGAAAGCACACTAATAGGCACCACGCCCGAGAAGGATCATCGAGGAAAGTCAGACTGTGGATAAGAACCTACCGGATGACCAAGGTCAGCTTCGAAGGAAAGACTGGCCGCTGAAGCCCCTTGCCAGGTTACCTTACCTGGAAGTGACTGGATAGAGTCCCCCTGAAGTAAATCGACGTATAGGCCTTCAAGCTTCTATGGACCTTCTCATTCGAGAGTATTCCCCCTCTCGATCCCCAACTCGCCTCTCTCTTTACATACATTCACTTCATCTTATAGGAGCAGGGCTTAACAGCGCCTGGTGTGGTAGTTCGATGAGCTTGAACCATTCCGTCTCATATGCCGTCTACTCTTAGTGCGCTAAGCTTTTTCTCGCAACGTCGAAAGGGTCCTGATGTAGTGGGATCATTCGGATTGTTACAACCTCTAGCAGTTGGTTCGAAATTGATTCTAAAAGAACCTATTTCACCAAGTAGTGCTAATTTCTTCCTTTTTAGAATGGCTCCAGTGGCTACATTTATGTTAAGTCTGGTCGTTCGAGCCTTTGTACCTTTTGATTATGGTATTAAAAAAATATTTTCTTTCGTTTCTTGCTCTCCCTTAGCAGCGGGAAAGGAGTCTATCTATCTGCCTAGCTTTGGTAGATTTCCTCCAACGTAATTCAAAGACTGAAATTCTACGAATCCCTAAGGTGGATAAGTCCGACGACTCAGCAGCAGTGTGGAATTGAGTTTCTCGTCCGGTGGATCTGATCTATAATTAGGGGGCAATACATAGCAAAAGGTTCGAAGAAGGACCGAAGTGCACTGAGAGTTTTATTTTAAGAACACTTTACTTTACCCCTTCTATTGAGCCATGTCTAGGTGGAATCGGCAAGATTGAACCGAGGCCCGCTCGACCACCGCCGAGGGGACAACCAGGCCAACCAGTAGGCTTTCTTAGAGACCCGGGGCCCTTAAATCATTGAATTCATAGGGGCCAGATGGATTCTTTAGACCGGATTCCCATATTGTGAATCTAAATAAAGGCGCATACGTGGGCGGGAAGGGGGCCCCACTACTTCTTCATTCAGGGGGGACTAGCCTTATGACTTCCCACTGGGCGAGAGGTGCACCTAACCCACCTACCCACTCATCAATTATGGTGTTCCGACGCGACCGAAATGAAAGCAAGAATGATGGCCCCTGACAAGTGAGTGAGAGCTAGACAGATGAGAGATCCAATTTCTGCTTTCGTGGATCAGTAGTCCATCAAGAAAATCTTTCGTGACCAGTGAGAGTAAATTACTGAGCAAGCGAGTAGGGAGTCCGATCAAATTGGATGAGCATACTGCTAAGCTTAAAAAGGGGTCCTATACAAGGGTTTGTGTGGAGATTGACTTGCAGAAGTCCCTCACACGGGGATCTTTATAAGAGTGACAGGGGAAGGGTTCTAGCAAAGGATTGAATATGAATCCTTGTTATCTTTATGCATTACGTGTCAGAGAAGGAGTGGCTTCCGGCCGGCTTTGACTGCTTGAGCTTGAGTTCCTGGTTAAGGGGTAAGACGAGATCCTACGGTTCACTTTTCTTTTGTACCTTTAGCATCCCACTTCACTCCACAAGGGGAAGTGGATAATACGTCCAGCCTTACTATAAAAATAGACCCTGGAACTTCCAAGGCCAAGAAGGAAGACCTGGCCGCTCAAACTCGTTGCCGTATTTGCCCTTCCTTTAAAGGCCCCGAGTGAGTATCCAAAGTAAGTAAAAGTAGATGCCACCCCTTTGTGGTGATTGCATTGCCCACATCCCATTGTTCGTATCCAAATTGTCGGGCAAATCTACTCGGCAGATAGGGTGCTAGATAACACCCGTCATCAATACGATAGACCAAATGTGATGGTCTAATCGCCACCAATCAAAGGAAAAGTTTTGTGTCTATTGGAGTATGGACATTCTCTATATCATAAAAATAATTGAGTCCATCATATTCAGCACGCACATCTGGGATTTTGTAATAGAATACCCAATTATTTCCTCGATTCAATGCCCTACGGCAATCCTCGATCTTGGTCACATTCTACTTCGACATCTTATATTTACAGAGAAGAAGTCCTGCTAAGTTTTCATCTGGAGCATGTCCAGGATTCATCAGGGAAGGATGGTAATAGAGCAACCATCCAAACAAATATATAAAGGGCATTTCTATGCGAGGAAATTCACCTTGTTGAGGGTCTGACAGTAGTGTAGTGGAGAGCTCACGAAGGCCAGCACATAATCTGCATGTCATAGCTGCTAACAAGTCCGTTGGTCACCCAAATACCAGACGGACGGCTGCAAAAAGGGTTCCTGCGTGGATCCTATCCACCGTATAGTTGCCTGGATCCATGAAGCGCCTCAGCCAGATGGATAAAAATTCGGCTAACAAAGCTTCCCGTGATATAGGTCTACCACTTTGTCGAGCGTAACTCTGTGTGGTTGTCTCAACCGGGAAACCGTTCCATTCTTCAGTCAGCTTCTGATCGTTGATCTTCGATTCCTTCATAAAAGCCTACAATTCTTCAGGACTTAATGGTTGAAAGATTCGAGATTGGCATTGCAATGTATCATTACATTTATCCTTCTTATTATGACCTAGGAAAAGATATGATGCCCATTTTGAAGTATAACATTTGCATGCAGCCTTGCTGTCCATATAGAAAGAACAAGCAAAATAATGGCAAAGGAGTTCTTCAAAGACTTCAATCATCTTCGGATTGCTTTTCTTCAATCCTTCCATTTCTTCTTCGGTTGGGACATACTCCTCCTAAGGATATCCTCCGGTAGATAGAAAAGAGATTTGTCGAATCTCATAAAGCGGAAACCCTATCTCTCCATGAGGTGTGGAAAAAGTATTTGTTCTCCAGATGAATATCTCCAGCAATGCAAGAAAGAGATTTTGGTTCACTGCCATACCATAAACAGTTGACTGAACAGCATGGTGCAAACCCAATACTGTGAGTTCAAGGGCAAAGTGCAATAAGGCCCACTGAGAGATGTCTCCCTAACGATTATTGTTATTATTTATCAAGCTCGTCATCCCAGGTATCTTGGGAGGATATGATCCTTTCTTCTGTTCAAAAAGATTTGCAAAGGTTTGCACTTGAGATGGCATTATCAAAGACGATTCCTCAGAAGGAACACAACTGGGTCGTAGGCCTCGCATATGCATGACGTGCAGATGAACTATAAAACACGTCCCTTTTTTGTGCACCGTAGCGATGAAGTACTTTTCCGGCCTTAGCTATTTGAGCAGGAGTTAGGTGCCAATCCATTTTTCGGGGATGGCTGGCATGATTATACGATTCCAGAGACAAGCCTCTCAGCAAGGCTGGAAGAAAGATTACCGTATCATCTCGCAGAAATAGACAATATCTTTTCTTTGCTTGCGACTGAGAAAGTGGGTGGACAGCATCATCGAAGAGGAAGAGTGGCTTCGAAAATGAAACTCGGCTCAGAGACGGTCACGCCCCAGAACCAGAATACTGGAGAGCGGGGGCATACATAGCCAGCTACGTATAATGAAATGGAATCCACCTCACTATATGGTCACGGCTGTCTAGATATACGAGGGTTTAACTACAATCCATCAGTCTCCTATGGTCAATAACAAGCCTAAATGTCTCAATCTCAAGCAAACAAGTAAAGTTACAATATGTAAGATCACCAAATATACAATAGTAAGGCGTCACAAACATTATATATTAGCTGATCATGAAGCTAGTCGTTACAAAATGTGAAGACTAGCAAGAGTTGTAGTCATACATGATCAACCCTAGGATCTGTCAATCATGTTACAGCCCGTAGGCGAAGGTAAATAAGATATACAATACGAGCTAACAGGTGCTCGTCGGCTAAATGCCTCAAAATAATAACTTTACAATAGAGTGGGAGGGCCAAAAATAACCCACTCGCTGCCAGGATTCCTTCTAGTGGTCACCATCTGGCTGGAAAGTCGGTAGATCCTCTGGAGCTGCTCCAAAATCTGGCCATACAAAACCAGCTGGGTCAGATCCCAGAAAGAGCAAGTGCCATAAAGAAGGCTTCACTTAGGAACTAAAACCAGCAATTAGCACAAGAGTATAGATAAGTAGTAAGAACTAGAAATATGGAAAAATTAGGATGATATACGACGAGATAACCATGGAACTATTCAGATAACCAGGTTACAATCCGTAAACCAAACAAAGATCGGGATTGTAACCTTTCATCTGAATGAAACTTGGTTTCCCACCATTTATCGGCAAGATGACATAAGAAATCAGGTCATGTAACAATCTTCTACATGATCAAAACAAGACTAGACTGATTATGCCTCATCTAACAATCACGGCCAAGCAATAAGTACGGCTTGATACTTTAACTAACTAGAGTTATCACAGGCCTAGTTACTAGCAAGATGCAGTGAGATTGTTCCAACAGCCACAAGCCCTGCAGACCATCCAGGCTATCCAGACGCAATTAGGGGTTGAGTTCATGTGGGTACATCATCCAGAAAATGTATGTACCCTTAAGTAGCTTGGAGGGTGCAACACATGACAGTGTGCTGGAAATGTGTCCTACTCGACGGCAGGCTACAGATGCTAAGTGGGGCACCCAGATAACGGGATTGCCTATAGCTGGGGAAATCTTTTTATGACTACTGGATTATTCTAGTTGTTAGCCTTAGTTGTATTCAGTAGGTATCCTTGACCGTGGTACTCAGGGGTCCATGTCCTAGACATGATGCAAGATAAGACAGGTTCATTTGTACAAGCACAATCGTCCACGGTGTCCAGGCCATTCATACTTGTCATGTCAAGCTAGCCGTCGCAACAGCATATCGAGATATATCATGTCAGGTTTATCATGTCAAGTTTACTTGTCAGGAGTGCGCCACGACGGGCCACTATTATGTCATGTTACTTGTCAAGAGTGCACCACTACGAGTCACTGTCGTATTCATGGTACATGTGCATGATAACATAGTACAAGCATTCCATCAAGAGAATCAAGTCACACTGAGGGTCACAAGACATGAGCCTAATAATAACAATTAAATTATAAAATACAAGGCTACGGAAGAGCCATGCGGCTCGGGCATATGCGGCCAGGAAAGAGGTCCATGCGGCTGAGGGCGGTTCAGGTTGCATGCGGCTCAGGGAGGGCAGGCATATGCGGCTGAGGAGGGAAAGGCTCATGCGGCTTGGAGGGAATCAGGTTTATGCAGCTAGAAGGGGCAGGAGCTTATGCGACTGTGAATTGAGGGGGCCTTATACGGCCAGGGGAATTTTAGGCGTATGCGGCTCAGGTAAGACTGAGTCTCATGCGGCTCAGCCAATGCGGGTCATGCGGTCCGGTCTATGCAAGACCATGCAGTTCAGTCTCATGCGGCTGGAGAAGGAGCGGCGCATACGGCAGTAGAGGGACATCGGTTCCATGCGGCTAGGAAGTGATCTCATGCGGCTGGGAATTATATGCGGCTCAGAGATGAAAGGGGCTTATGCAGTTAAGTCCAAATAATGCGCATGCGGCTGGATTTAGTCAAGGCACATGCGGCTGGAGAATTATATGCGGCTGGTTAACACTTGCCGCATAAAATAGTCATACGGCTAAGTCCATGCGGCTAAATCATGTTCTTCTTCTACATTCCATCCGAGAAGGAGAACCAGGAAGCCATGCTTCTAAGCTCCACCTATTCCTTCATTCCAAGCCCAAATCTGGACTTCCATAGGTCAAAATGGGGCAGAATGAAATTCTCTACAATATGGAACCATCAGAACTTGATAATAACAAGATTAAATAGATCAAAACCTAAAAAATCCGAAAACATAATAAACTTAGATCTACAAGAAATGAGCCATGGAAATTAAAAATGCTAAGTACTAAAGTGTCTTAGAATCTCGTAGAGAAGACACTGGAATAATAAAACTTGAGTTCCTCTATGAAGCAAGTTGCACTTGCCTAAGCTCTCCTGGTAGGTGGAGAGAATTAATGGAGGAAGAAGAAGAAGTGAATGAGGAGAGAGAAAGGGGGTTGGTGGCTTAAATGGTGGATGGTAGTAGGTAGGGTTCAGGCTAACCCAAACCCAACCGAACCCAACCAAACAAAACCAAGCCAATCCAAGCCACACCAGGATGAGCCTAAAATAAGTTAAACCAGGATCAAGACAAGTATGACAAGTCTAACTACAGGTCGGGATTCTGTACACGTATATAAAATACGTAATACGAACCACGGGCATTACAACTCTACCCACCTTAAAAGAATTCCATCCTCGAAATTTAATCAAGAGGCTAGAGATGCAAGGACAATCTATATTAAGCAATCAATCAAACAATCAATCATACAAGCAAGGAATTTGAGGGCATGAGGAAGAGGAAATACATCATGCTAGGAACCTCTCTGCCGGTTCTGAATTTGAGCTTCGACCTGGGCATACTGCTGGGTCTCTGCTATTGGAAGACTTGTGCCTGAGGCGGCAATGGCCTTGGAGGCTGGTACTGCTGTTGTACTGATGCTGGTGCTGGTACTGGTGCCCTAACCGATGGACTAGTTAGGTTCGCTGACGATGAGCTGGCCCTATTCGGGCAGGATCCTATCTTGTGATCCGGTGCTCCACAAGCCAGGCACAATCCCTGTGCTCTACGACACTCTGAAACAACGTGTCCTGGCTTCCCACAATGAGTGCAGCCTATTGCGGAAGACTGCTTCTACTTCTGTTGCTGAGGGGACGTCGGAGTCGAATGCTGAACCGACGTAACCGAATCCACCCTTTGGGGAACTCCAATAGTCAAAGCCCTAGCTGCCGGGGCTGGAGCTGAAGACTGGGTCATCTGACTGTGGGATCACTTTCGACCTCCTGTCCTGTCCACGATCCTGTGGGAGGTATACTCATGCCTCCTAGCTGCCCTCAACACCGCATCAAAATTCTGATGCTCAAACTGCTCTACGGCCAGTAAAATTTCTAGGTGGAGTCCCTGCTGGAACTGTTGGGCTCTATCGAACTCGGTCGCTACCAAGGTGGGAGCAAACCGACTAAGCTTGGAAAACTCGACCGCATACCCATCGGCCGTCCTGTCCATCTGCTTCAGATTGGTGAACCTGGTATGTAGATCGTACCGAGCTACAGCATCAAAATACTTGGTCTAAAATCTCTCTCAGAATACTGCCCAAGCAATGGGTGCTAATCCAACGGCCTGCGCCGCCCACCAGCTACAGGCAAGATCTAACAATTGCAGGCACACACCATGGCCACCTTTTCGTTCTCTGGAGTCTGGGCTTCTAGAATCACATCTGTGTTCTGAAGCCATGCATCAGCAGCAATAGCATCCTCGCTGCCGTCGAAGAAGGGAGGGTTCAAGCGCTTGAAGTGCTGGTCGCGCTGTTACCCTGATGACCTCCTCTGGTCAAAGCATCTGCCACCGCCGATGTAAGGCATCTCCTCGACGATCTTGGGAAGCTAACAAGGTCCTGATGAGACCCACCAAAGTGCCATCATCAGGCTCTGCAGGCTGAACTGGCTGGACTGGTGGCTCTTCTAGTAGGTACGACTCTCGAGGCTCCTAAATGCTGGACTGATCTCCAAGGCTGCTGGTCTACGGGGAGGTGCTTCGCCTTGCTGATCGGTTAGGGTCAGGAACAATGCCGCTGAAGAAGACGACATAGGAAACAATAAGGAAGGACTAGGACAGATCAAAGATACAAGCATGTGATCGGGACAAGAATTTCAGGAATGAGAAGATATGGGCAGAGATCATGGGCGAGTGCTGATTGAGACATCTATTCGATAAACCTTCATATATCTTGATTTACAAGACCTGCATGGACCACCACTTAAACTATGTCACGCCCCAGAACCAGAATACTGGAGAGCAGGGGAATACATAGCCAGCTACGTATAATGAAATAGAATCCACCTCACTATACGGTCACGGCTATCTAGATATATGAGGGTTTAACTACAATCCATCAGTCTTCTATGGTCAATAACAAGCCTAAATATAGCAATCTCAAGCAAACAAGTAAAGTTACAAGATGTAAGATCACCAAATATACAATAGTAAGGCGTCCCAAACATTACATATTAGCTGATCATGAAGCTAGTCGTTACAATATGTGAAGGCTAGCAAGAATTTTAGTCATACATGATCAACCCTAGGATCTGTCAATCATGTTACAGCCCGTAGGCGAAGGTAAATAAGATATAATACGAGCTAACAGGTGCTCGTCGGCTAAACGCCTCAAAATAATAACTTTACAATAGAGTGGGAGGGCCAAAAATAACCCACTCGCTGCCAGGATTCCTTAGTGGTCACCATCTGGCTGGAAAGTCGGTAGATCCTCTGGAGCTGCTCCAAAATCTGGCCATACAAAAAGCTGGGTCAGATCCCAGATAGAGCAAGTGCCACAAAGGAGGCTTCACTTAGGAACTAAAACCAGCAATTAGCACAAGAGTATAAATAAGTAGTAAGAACTGGAAATATGGAAAAATCAGGATGATATACGACGAGATAACCATGGAACTATTCAGATAACCAGGTTACAACCATAAACCAAACAATGACCGGGGTTGTAACCCTTCATCTGAACGGAACTTGGTTTTACCATTTATCGGCAAGATGACATAAAAAAATCAGGTCATGTAACAATCTTGTACAGGATCAAGACAAGACTAGACTGATTATGCCTCATCCAACAATTACGGCCAAGCAATAAGTACGGCTTGATACTTTAACTAACTAAGGTTATCACATGCCTAGTTACTAGCAAGATGCAGTGAGATTGTTCCAACAGCCACAAGCCCTACAGACCATCCAGGCTATCCGGACGCAATTAGGGTTGAGTTCGTGTGGGTACATCATCCAGGAAACACATGTACCCTTAAGTAGCTTGGAGGGTGCAACACATGACAGTGTGCTGGAAATGTGCCCTACTCGACGGCAGGCTACAGATCCCAAGTGGGGCGCCCAGATAACGGGATTGCCTGTAGCTGGGAAATCTCTTCATGACTACTGAATTATTCTAGTTGTTAGCCTTAGTTGTATTCAGTAGGTACCCCTGACCGTGGTACTTAGGGGTCCCTGTCCTAGACATGATGTAAGACAAGATAGGTTCATTTGTACAAGCACAATCGTCCACGGTGTCCAGGCCATTCATACTTGTCACGTCAAGCTAGCCGTCGTAACAGCATATCGAGATATATCATGTCAGATTTATCATGTCAAGTTTACTTGTCAGGAGTACGCCACGACGGACCACTATCATGTCATGTTACTTGTCAAGAGTGTACCACTACGGGTTACTGTCGTGTTCATGGTACATGTGCAGGATAACATAGTACAAGCATTCCATCAAGAGACCCAAGTCACACTAAGGGTCACAAGACATGAGCCGAATAATAACAATTAAATTATAAAATACAAGGCTACGAAAGAGCCATGTGGCTCGGGCATATGCGGCCAGGAAAGAGGTCCATGCGGCTGAGGGCGGGTCAGGGTACATGCGGCTCAGGAAGGGCAGGCATATGCGCCTGGGAGGGAAAGGCTCATGCGGCTTGTAGGGAATCAAGTTTATGCGGCTAGAAGGGGCAGGAGCTTACGCGACTGGGAATGGAGGAGGCCTTATGCGGCCAGGAGGATTTCAGGCGTATGCGGCTCAGGTAAGACTGAGTCTCATGCGGCTCAGCCAATGCGGGTCATGCGGTTCGGTCTACGCAAGACCATGCGGTTCAGTCTCATGTGGCTGGAGAAGGAGCGGCACAAGCGGTAGTGGGGGACGTCGGTTCCATGCGGCCAGAAAGTGATCTCATGCGGCTGGGAATTATATGTGGCTCAGGGATGAAAGGGGCTTATGCAGTTAAGTCCAAACAATACGCATGCGACTGGATTTAGTCAAGGCACATGCGGCTGGAGAATTATATGCGGCTAGTTAACACTTGCCGCATGAAATAGTCATACGGCTAAGTCCATGCGGCTGAATCCTGTTCTTCTTCTCTATTCCATCCGAAATGAGAACCAGGAAGCCATGCTTCTAAGCTCCACCTATTCCTTCATTCCAAGCCAAATCTGGACTTCCATAGGTCAAAATAGAGCAGAATAAAATTCTCTACAACATGGAACCATCAGAACTTGATAATAACAAGATTAAATAGATCAAAACCCAAGAAATCCAAAACACAATAAACTTAGATCTACAAGAAATGAGCCATGGAAATTAAAATGCTAAGTACTAAAGTGTCTTAGAATCTCGTGGAGAAGACAATGGAATAATAAAACTTTGTTCCTCCATGAAGCAAGTTGCACTTGCCTAAGCTCTCCTGGTAGGTGGAGAGAATTAATAGAGAAAAAGAAGAAGTGAATGAGGAGAGAGAAAGGGGGTTGGTGGCTTAAATGATGGATGGTGGTAGGTGGGGTTCATGCTAACCCAAACCCAACCGAACCCAACCAAAGAAAACCAAGCCAAGCCAAGCCACACCAATGAGCCCAAAATAAGCTAAACTAGGATCAAGACAAGCATGACAAGTCTAACTACATGTTGGGATTCCGTACACGTATACAAATACGTAATACGAACCACGGGCATTACAGAGATGACATGGGTTGTCCATTTAGCATACTCAGAAGAGTATTATAATATTGCTCTCTGATCAAATCCCGTCTATCTCTAGGTTCCTCTTCAGATGATTGAGGAAATTGTATACGAGAAAGATCTTCACGATACAGAGGAGTGTTGAATGCATTCTCCTCTTCTTCGGCATGCGGGTCCTCTCGGATATCAACTGCAAGAAGGAGATTGAAACAAAGAGTTAGATAAACTCTTATCTTTTAAAGGTAATAAAGTGCCCAAAAAATAGAAGGGCGCTTAAACCACAAAGTGGCGCCTAGTTCCAAGAAGGCGCCTCATCAGTGGCGCCTAGCACAGAAGAAGGAGCTTCATCAGTGGCGCCTAGCTCAGAAGAAGGTGCCTCATCAGTGGCGCCTAGCTCAGAAGAAGGTGCCCTATCAGTGGCGCCTAGCTTCGAAAGAAGGCACCCCATCAGTGGCATCTCAGAGAAGGCGCCTAGCTCAGAAATGTGCCATCTTTTCAGATGGCGCCTAAATAGAGTTAGGCGCTAGTTAAGTCAATTTATATCCAGAATAGGGCATAAATAACATTTGGGCGCCTTTCGGCAAGCCAATTTGAGCCCAAAAAGGGCACAAATGACAAAGGCACGACAGTGGAGGCACCTGTTTATGACATGCACTACTAATCATCGGTACAGGTGCGGACTAAGCTATGGTCATAGCGGCGTGTGGCAGTGGCGGAGGCGCCGGTACAACACTCGATAGTGGAACTGAGGCGCACAGCGGTGGAGCGACGTTGGGGTCGTTAATTCACAGCGTCCCAGGACGGCGACGCGGCGGCTAAGATATGACTGCGGCCGACGAAGCATCGGTGGATGGCTTTTTCCTTCGCGACGGTCGACTTGCGGGGGGGCATTACTGTAAGGTCGGTCGGCTCGAAGACGAAGGTGTGGAGAAGACGAAGAGTATACAAATGGAGAAGAGAGTAATAGAATTTCTCTCTCCCATAACCTATTTATAGGCACTCAAGTGGCTTAGGCGCCTGTTGGGTTTTCAAGGCAATTTTGCACAAATCGAAACGATAAAATCTCTTGGGATTCTGGACGGATTTTGTTACATTTAATGCGCACCGTCATTTAAAATATTTCAAACGTTTGGCGCCCAAGTTTGAAAACTTTGAAGGGGGTCTTGTAGGCGCTCAAATATCAGTCTCTCTTAGGCGCCTAATGTTCTTAGGCGTCCATTATCTCTTAGGCTCCTAACTCTCTCAGGCGCCTATTATTTTTAGGAGCTCTATTCTCCTAGGCTCCATGTTCATCTAGGCGCCTATCTCTTTGAGGCGCTCTGTTTACTTAGGCGCCTGTTACTATTAGGTGCTCAGTTTTCCTAGGTGCCTATTCTCTTGGGCACCTATTTTCTTGAATATCTATTTGTTTGATGATGTCTGTAAATCCATGTGGCGTTAAGCTGCCATACATACTGAACGTAGTGCACTACTCCAAGCTTTTCGAAGAATGTGCTCATCACTCGCCCATGATTATGCGCCTATTCTGCATAGGCACCACATGTCAATAGGTGCCTCTGTCAAAGTAGGCTCCCATCTACAGGGAGGCACCTACTTTGAATAACTGCCAGGTGGTTATTCTTTTGCTCTATAAATAGAGTCTCACTCCCCCAATGTACAGACACAGAGAGGAGGGGTATAGCTCGAGCACTCGTCACACTTCTAATTTCGGCAATCATTAATCCTCAAGAGCAAGTTCTTCAACCGTTAATTGAAGTCGAAGTTTTGTCGATACTTCTACACGGTCGAGCCATAAAGAAGATTTCTTGTCAACAGAAGCTCTGAGACACAGTGACAAGCTTGCTTCCACCCACAATGCCTCGTCAAAGGGACAAAGCGGTAGTCATTCAGATCGAACTCCTACAGTTGTACTTTTCCAGAATTCATTGTACTCGTGTATGATTTTTAAAGTTTGTAATAAAACTTTTTGTTTTTACAAACAGGCACCAGACCCGTTCGGCCTAAGAGGGAATTATGTTTGGTATTTATGATGCACTTTATTAGGACAGATTGTGACCGGCCACTAATGATAAACTACAATACTGGTAAGTTTGGGATCCTTCGGATACTGGACTAGCAACCCATACGGGAAGCGATCACCGGCTTACATGCTGAGATACAAGTCCATTACGGCACGAAACGTCGTGACCTTCATTTAGATAGGGTCGATGGGCTAAGATTTGACTTGGGTGCAGGTGTAGGCCCTGCCACCCTTATGATTATGCTTGAGTTAAAGTTAGTTGGTTGATTGTATGGATTGTTGTCGGTTGCAGCCTTGGCAATTCGATACGGAGATATGCACGATCACTAATTTATGGATATCATGTGGCTAACAATTTTTGTCGTAGGGATACGGGATTGGACATATTTATAATTCAGTTGTTGATCATAACATGCTTTACTGCTTAATCTTGCCATCAAACTGATCCTAAGACAATAATAGAAATATTACCAATAAGATACATGCTTCACTAAATTACTTATTAGTTTAGGCGAGTGGGTCTTGATCGGTATGCGAGAGGATAACTACTGATCCTCCACCAGATTGCTTGTAGGTTCAGAAAATGGTCTGCTCATGGCGGAGCTTCGTTTGGATGCACTGAGGCATGGAGTTTCTTAGCGTTTCGAGGCGTGCGACTCTACTGGGTTCGGCAGGCAGCATGAAGATGTTTCTGCCGAGAGTCATTGGATGTTCAATAAAAGATATGATGTATGGAACGAGACCCTTTGTCAGCTAGAGATATTATGAGCATTATAAGCAATTAGCATATTCAGTTGGGCTATTCAAGCCTTTATAATCAACTTTATTATCAATAAAAGTAATTCTTTTGTATAATATGATGTGTCTCCACCTTTTTCGTGCTTGTGTATTAAATTGAGAAAACTATTTTAAGAAGTTGTTATCATGCCTTGTAGAGTGCAACTCCAGACTCGTGCGGCATCATGCCCTAAGCGAGGATGATTGATTTGGGTAAAATCGATACGAGGACGAGCGATTTCCCGAATCAGGGCATGACAAATTGGTATCAGAGCGGTTCTATCCTTCGGACCATGAACGAATCTCTTTGACCCTGAGTTGCTTTCGCTGTCGAAATTAGTTAGCCCTACGTTATTTTTGCAACCACATGGCTCATGGATCTACTCGATGCTACATTGGATGTTCCATACAATAAGTCTAAATACTTGCGTGTGTCTTATTGCATGTGTTTGGAAACTTACGTGATGCTATCGAATATATTACAAAATGTTAGTTGTACCAAGTACAACAAGTTGTGTGATGTTTGTTGCATCTGTATAGCACGTCGAAAGATGTTTGTTGCATCGGTACAATGAGTCGATGTATGGGATGATACATGTATATAGCTATCCGAATGGATAGCGAATGTGTCGAACGGATTCGAGTAATTGCTTTGGGTATCGAGAATGAATCGTAGCGCAAGTTGCAACGAATGGGATTCAGAAATTGTGGAGCAATAATTGCGAGTTGAGTTGGTCACTAAGTCAAAATTGAGTAGACGAATATATAAGTTGGTCGCTAAGTCGAGCGAGCTTGAGTAGGCGAACGTGTATGTTGGACGAATGTTGAATTGAGCCTTTAGTAAACGAATGTTGCATTTGTGATCACGTGATCACCAAGGCACGATTAGATCGGAATGGATGTCGGGCCAACGCTTATCATGTTGCGAGAAACGTGACTCGATTTCTGAGTGGTATATGCCATACCACTTATGCAATCTGTGTATCAGAATATTTGTGTCGTTGGTGATAGGCTCAATTTTGAGTGGTATATGCAATACCACTTAGCGATAACTATGTTGAATCATTTGGTGACTTGCGATAGATTGCATCGAGACAATTGTGTGTATCATTATAAGTTTGTCCGCGATAGTTAGCTATAACGATATAGATCTTGATGCATGCGAGACTTGATTCATATTCAAGTTCGAATGATAGCGGTGATTACGATAAATTGGAGTTTATGAGAAAGGAAGATGTTCAAGTTATGCACATCGACGATGATTGAGGTGTATCAAAAATGACATACAATAACTCGGGGATACTCTGATCGAATAAACAAAAATTATGTTGAGTATTGTTGTTGGATGAATGAGATGCAAGTTGAGTTTTTATCAGTTCGAATGATAATGATGATTAAAACGAATTAGAATTTATGCGAAAGGAAGATGTTCAGGTTATGTATATCGACGATGGTATTAAGGCGTATCAAAGACGACTTGCAATAACCCAAGGATATTCTGATTGGATGAATGACGATTGCGTTGAACATTATTGTCGGAGGAAAGAGATGTAAGGTGAATTGATGTTAAGATTGGAAGATTTTGCTCGCAATATTAAAATTAGACATAGCGTATCGAGACGAAGGCATGGGAAAACATAAGTACAAATAAGGATACAAGCAGAGCAAGTTTTCGATATCGAGATTTTGGTAGGTAACTGTATGAGAAGTTGATGCGAAATGATTTAGTTACTTGAGGATAGTTTCGATGAGTATAAAATGTCGCTGGGATTGATTGTGGGTAGATGGACTCGTATTCGAGGCGAGTAGATGTCACTTGGCTAGCAAAATTGTTAGTGGTAGTGCATGAGTGAATTGGATGGTAGCGACACATCAGTTACACAAGTAGTATGTCATAATTTAGATTTGAAAGGATTATATCGGATTGGAAGAAGTCCTATAAGAATTGTCTGGAATTGATTTGGCTCCAATATAGGATATAGCATAGTTCGTAGTAACTGTCCCTCGTTGATGATTTTTAATTATCGAGCGTAGTTTCAGGGCAGCTGACCCTAGAAGACTTGACTGCCAAATCAAAGTAAAATGTCAGAGACCATAGGATGACCCTAATGAAGTCGCATAAGGAATTACGTCGAAGATAAAATGATGATGTAGTGCATGTTGAGATAAGTCTAGATGATCGAATAAATGTTTTGAGATTTGATGAAATAGCCTTGGGCTGGATTGATATGGATAGACTTTAACGATTGATCGAATAAGTACTCGAATGGTTTTGCTAGTCGATGATCAGATAGATATTTATGAACATACTTAGCATATCAATGCGGATAGGCGATTATGAGAATCGTATTGTGTACGAAAGCGAGAATAAGGGAATGACCCTAGAGATAGTATTATAGATCTTGACTCGGGTAACAGTTAGTCTCGAGTACGTTAAGTAAATAATCTATATTTGCGGAAGAAAACTAGTTGGGATGGATTTGAACTTTGGGTAAAGTATTCATACTCGATCGAGAATCGGAAATAAATGTAGCTTAAAAGACTTGGGTCGGAAAGATTGTAGATTTTAAGCATTATTGACCTAAGTTGACCTCTGGTGTCAGGAGAGATTTAATACGGTGTCTGGATAAGTTGCCTAGCGGGGGTAGTCCCAGACGTAATGCGTGGATAGATCGAGAGAACATAAATCTTATTGGAATAGTTGTGTGTGAATCATAGTGCAAATTATAGGCGAAAGAAATTTGGACATGTTGGACTTAGTCCATGTCATTGAGACGAGACATCACAAATAGTTGGATAAAAGATTTGAGTTGCGCGTGAGATAGAAAATGAGTGGACGAATAGGCGCTACAGAGAATTGTTGCGATCGGATGTGCAACGACTTAATGCAACGCGTGCGTTAGATGGTCGGTGAGAAACTTATGGAATCAAAGTTGCAATTTTGAATCATATCGTATGCAAAGACGTTTGGGGAATGATCACGTATTACGGAATAATGCATACAAAAAGGATTTTGGGAATATATGCTAAGATCTGACCAAGTCGAGTACGGAATGGCTTGTGTTTGAGGATTTAAGTTGAGCATGTTAGCTTTGCTCGAATTCTCTACCATTGTACTTGGCTGAAATACATATATTGGTTAGACACCTAAAATATGTATACGATCCAAACTCGATGGTATACCAAATTCATTTAAAACTGCAGGGAGAATCAAGAATTATTAAGGAAATCATACAAACGCTAGAGACAAAACCACGATAGTGAATCGAATCAAAGAGTAAATTCTATGGATCGAAAATTCGAGCGGTCAAGAGAAATGCATGGATTAAGTATTGGCTTCCGTTCGAGGACGAACCTTGTTTTGAGTGGTATATTATGTAATGTTCCACACTGCATGGTGCATTATGCTGAGTTGATTGAGGTATGAGTTTGATTCGAGGAGGCATGATTTCTATTTGAAAAAGTATTGATCGAGTTGATTTCAATTTACAGATATCGAGCAGAGTCCCTTACAACAAGCCAAAGCTTAGGCGATAGATCGAATCAATGGATGAGTGCGATGGAGCACGAAGTGCTCGTATGGTTAGCTTAGACGAGATGATCGTGCAACGATGATAAGTTGTCGAGCCATATTGGCTTGACGGAGCGATGGGCGTATTGGCTTAAGGTGGGCTGGTTCAGACCCTTCTTCCCTACTCCTTCATGCCTAAAAATATACCCAGATATGTGAGTGTTTCTATTGAGTAAGTGAGCGTGGCTAAATTAAGTAAAGGTCTTAGTGTATGTCGAACATTAAGATAGAATATTTAACAATGAACAATTGAGGCGACGTGCATCAAGTGCATGGGTCGCGCTAGGACATTGATGGTAGAATATTGAAAGACAAACGTGCATCAAATGTATGACTCAAAGAACATTGAGCACTAGGCTAGAACATCAAATACGACGTTGAACGTGCATCCGTGCACAAAAACTATATGTTTTGTTTAATAAGCGAATTAGACAAGTTATGGTGCAACACCACGGAACTATTAGAACATTGAAGGGTATGCTTTTCCCGCAAAGCATGCAGTGTGGCACAATTGTCGGAGAACTACTATTATGTGATGAATTTGAGAACATCCGATTTAGTAGATGTTGTATATTTGGGTATTATGCATTAATATGGATGTATTGGGGCATAGTATCGTTGGGACTTGAGATAGATTGAGTTGAGAGGAATGGTATATTGAGAACTTGAGATTGGATGGAAATAATATAACTTGCTTGCTTTTGTGCGAATTGCATGGTCAATGGACTTGGATAACTTGTGCACAGGTGATGCTTCCCTCGAACGAGTTATGACCGGGACACTGGTACCGTTTGGCCGATTCTTTGATACCATTATGCCACGTCCCGATTCCGTAGAATCGAAAGTCGTCTCCCGGGCGTGATGTCATGCGAACTTAAATTGCGTTCGCACAAGACATAGTCATAAGGTTATCCGAAACACAATATCTAATAGAGTACGCAGAGAAATTGAACAACACATTTGAGACAGAAGGAACTTTTTTTCATTGATAATAGACATAATTTACAAGACTCTATTTGTAAGCACCCTGATTTTTGGAAAAAAAAATTATTCATTTTATATGATTTCTATTTATTAGATTATATTTTATTTTTAATTATGACTTTAGATGTACTTTTCCATAGCTTTAATTTTTTACGCACAAGAAGAGTCAATCTTTCGAAACGTCCTTCTTGAGTTTTGAAGTAGACAACTCTACCTTCAATTTGTTATATCATGTCTTATCCAAACTTGTCCCCTAAAATTTTTTTGACTTCACACAACTTCGGGTCAATTTAGACCAATTGACCTTTTACCGTAATTCTAGACCTAACTTCCAACGGGAGTTCAGAACTCGACATCGAACAAAACCAGTTGACTCAATATATGGTTTTGATCCATTTTGAGCCTACGACACGCATGCCAAGGGTGTGCCACTCAATCGAGTTCACATGTGCTATTTATTTGCGCATGGCACATGAGACTCATCGGTTGACTTTTCGAATTCGATTGAATAGAAAATATGTTTGGACCATAACCTAGCCAACCCTACTTGTTAGAGCCATGTTAGGGTGCCATGACTTAGTGGAATTATTTTGAATTTGTTTTGGGGCAAATAGGTTTAAACACAATTTTGTATTATATAATTATATTTATAATAGTCTAATATATATTTATAATAGTCTAATATATATATATAATAAATATATATATATATATATATATATATATAATATATATAATATATAAGGCCTTAGTCATGGTTAAGTTTGAGATGCATATCGACTAAGAATTTTGTCACGAATAGTATAGTCATGTGCTTTGATTAGTTTATTAGCCATTGTAGGGAAGGCCTAGCCATATCAGTGTCTCTAATAGGAAAATAAGTCAAAGTTGTGATTTGACCCAATAAGTGGGTTAAATAGACTTTAATTTTCTAGAAAATTCGGTTAGACCGAACTAGCCCGGACTTGACCCGAGCCTGACCACACATGGAAGTCCTATGCATGGCCTGTAAACCCCATAAAAACTTGACTAGGATTATTCTTATTAATTTAAATTTAGTATGAGTCTGTAACGCCCCAGTCCCAAAATACGTAGGACTAGGAACGTAGACATGCCAGTTGTATATACGAAGTACCCTCCAATATATGAAAACTTCGTATGAATACATAAGCTGTAAAATGCAGTAGAACTATAACTAATCTCATCCACACAAAATAAATGAATGAAAGATATCATATAATCAGTTATGAATTGTCGTTGGTACATATAGTTGGGCGGAGACAAATCCACTACCAACTATGAAAAGAAATACATAGTAAAATAAAGAGTTTGGCGAGCGAAGCGAAGACGTTCCAAGTTCAATCATCCTCGAAAAAATAGCGATGATCACGACTAGAGCTAGAACACCTGCGAAAGACAAGAGTACACACCTGACGAGATAACCAGGTCTTCAGAGGGACGTAACAAGACACATAATATCATGCCAATAACTGAATAAATAAAGCTCAACATAAAAGTATATGTGACTACTCAAATAAAGGTCCTTAACCATCTATGTGAAAATGCACTTTGAAGACAACGTTCCACACAAGGGCTCTCGAGACTAGAAACACGGCGCGTTAGCGTTTCAACCAAGGCACTAGTGGCATCTAGAGGAAAATAAATAAATGCACGGCCACTAGCTTTTGGGTGAGTCACTAATGGCAACTAGAGGAAAGAAAATGCACGGCACATTTGTGTTTCAACCGAGGCTGTAACTCCACCTTCTTGGAAATTTAAATTTTTGTATTATATTAATAATTAGAAAATTTTTTAACACTTTAACTATTTGTAAATCTTTTAAATTCACCATTTAGTATTTAAACCTTGGTCCTGGGCCATTTCCCTATTGGGCCATTTCCCTATTAGGCTTTTGTTTAAATCAATGGATTAATAACATTTCTGCCAAGCCCTATTCTTTCAAATCCAGATTAAATTCAAATGGAAACGGCCATGTTCCTCTTCTTCTAACCGTTTTGGCAGGGGACGAGATTTGGTTTTCCCGCTCTCCTGTGAGCTTGATCCCCACGCCACCATTGCTTATATAAGCCTTCTTTTCCATCCATTCTCCACACACTGTTCTTCCCTCTTTCTTCTCAATCGAGAATTTTCTGAACCCTAAATTGGAGAGGTGATCGAGAGAAGTCGACAACAGCCCGAGCTGCAGTAGATCTTCTTCAATCATCCATCGATTGGCTCGTGCCTTCAACTCAGGAATGAATTCCATCCCTGATCATTTTGAAGATTGATCCGTTCCTGTATCGACAGATCGAACGGTTGAAGAAGGTAAGAAATCGAACATAATTTCCTGGGTTTGATAATTTGTAATTTGGGAAGTTTAATTCGATCTCCTTCTTTTTTTTAGTTGTCGTTTCTCCATTATGAGGAGATCAGGATCTGTTCGATCATTGTCCCCAACCAATTGAAATCTGGTAATTACGATCACTTGTCTCAGTTCATTTAGATTAGTAATGATCTACCTAAATTTCAACTGATTCATTCCTGTATCGATCAGGTCTGGAATCGTAGATCGATGACCTTTGTTTTGAATCAAGAAAGTTTGTTCAAATACTAGGTGAGTATTTTCCAGTTGGATTTTAATCAGAGGAAGAGTGTCTGTGGGATGATTTTTTTGTTGATCTTTTGGTTTGACCCAGATTTTGGAAATTATTGATCAACACGAGGACCGTGTTCAATTTCTGTAGTTTTGACCTCAAGATATCAACCCAGCTAATATCAGGTAATTTCCTAATCCTGCGTTGAGAATGAAGATTCATTGAATTAGAATGAGAGTATATCAAATCTAGAGTTTAACTAAGTCTTGAGATTTCATTTAAATTCAGCATTGAATTGTAAATTCCTGATCCAGTTTATGTGTGTTGGTTTTAATTCCTTCGAATCATGGTATCCTACTGTTGTTAGGAATTGATACATTAGAGTTAAGTTTAGCTTGTGAGTTATGCTTCATCTGAGTTTGTCCCAGTGATTCAACCAACCTATTGGTGCAGCCTTAAATTAGGATACCAATTTATTTCGGTTAGAATTCCAGGTATCATAGTGTGTAGGGGGTTTGTTGGTAGCATGTTGATAGCATGTTGAGAGTTACTCAAGGAAGGTTATATCCATCCTTGTCAGTTAATTGTATACTGACAGAGAGGTGACCTGAGATTTCATCTTGATTTTCAGGCCTCCACCTTTGTGCCAGTATCCAGATGGTTGACTATTAGGTGTTTCCATTTAATGTATGGGAGGATTGATCAATTGATGAGAGTTAAGACAGTATTGTTCTGCCTGTATAATGAGTTCAAATTGCATAGGTTCAGGACAGAGTACAAATACTGGGATTAATTTGAATGTTGGAAAGGAATGATTTATTGATAAGATGAAGTTGTGTGCATGGAAGTATCAGATTATATTTGGTGGCAATTTCTAAGATTTACACTGACTGATAAATGGTCGAACTAAAAACTTTTGTTCCTCATTTATAACAGTCTAGGATGAGCACTGATATCTGTGAGCATTTTTACTGTTTAACAATATAACTGGTGGTTGTTTCCAAATCTTATAAGTAGTTCTGAGTTTGTATTTCCTTTCGAATTTTGGAAGGTTAATGTGGAGTCAAGTTCAGTTATAGATTGATCATCATGCTATTGTTTAAATTCTGAACTTGACTATGCCTTGAATTCATATCAACGAGTTGGTCTTATAAGGGTCAGAAGTTTATTCACTGTCTTGAGGATTAGAACCTGAGAATTTGTTAAAGAGTTGCTTAGTATTGTTAAGATATTTTGAACCATGTATATTACTGGCAGGAAGACCCTGTCCATTGAATCACGGATACATGTGTAAGCCAATTGAACTAAGAATTCAGTGAATACTTAAGATTTCTGGGAACTTATTTGATATCCCTGCACTGCCAAGGATTTGACAACTGTTAGCAGGATAGGAATTGTTTCAGGAAGTGGTAACTGTCCTGATGCAGGACTGAACCTGGACTGAATAATTCAATTCCATTTTGATTGAACCTAATCTAAATACCCTGGTGGACTGGAAGTTGATATCCTATCTAGGATTGTATGACTTAGGCAATAAGATGCATGATTCATGCTTTAGCTAGACTGCCATCTGTGAGTCCCTACTTGCACAGGTTGGATTCATACATTGAATTGATGGAGCAGGAATGTGTCCCTGTTATTGCCAGGACCTGAATGTCCAGCACCATATCATGATTAATATCAGTCCAAATGGGGAACTGAACCACTGTTCAGTGAGCCAATTGGTACTGAACAGAATAAGGATTGGTGTTGTCCATCATGATCAGGACTAACACTGTGAAGAGCTAAGGATAGGACAGAAAATCTTGGGTGTACCTATGACTGGAAAGTCAACAGCCAGGAATGAGATACTATGGCATGGAAACAGGAAATTTAGAATTTAAGATTGGTTTAGTAGCAGTCCTTGCTATGGCCATGTGTAATGCTTTGGGTTATGACCAAACATTCCAATCTTGGTATCACCCTATCAAGTCTAGATACCAACACCCTTGAGTCTTAACAGTAAGGAGCAATTTCATAGATTATGTATTTTGACTAACTAGTGTTAACCCACTAGGAGTTTGATGGCTATCAATAGCATGATTTCCTTTATCCATTTGCTTTCAATATTTTTATCATAAAGAGCTCAATTAAGTATTGATTAGCTAAGTTAATGGCTTAGGAAGGAGGTCATAGTACTTGAGTTAGATAAATAAGAATGGTATTTTAATGATCATTGTATTTAGACTTGATTAGTGTATTTTAATCAGGATTAGAATTTTGTAATAACCAATGTGAACTTGTCTTGATATTAATCAACTTGTACACATTATTAAATTCAGGAAGACATCCAGTTCCTGATTACCAGTACTTTCCGGAGCCAGGCAAGTACTTTTCTACGGTTTTGTGCATTTACATTCTTGTACGCTTTCTTGTGACACGTCATGGCACGATATCATGTACTCCTGTACTCCTGTATTCCTGTACCCTTGCTCTTATACTTATTAGTGTCGGATGGGGAAATACACTAGCCATGTGACCAATCCCGGTTACTATATATTCCTGTACCTAGCTTAGGCCTCGCACTGTGCACGCGGGTCCTAAGTCGTACCATATTCATGTACTCCTGTGCATGCTCCTGTACTCACCCCAGCCGGTCACATGGACTAGATGTATTTCGAAATTGTGCACTTGTCATGTCTGGTACTTCAGGATTATAGTTTCATTCCTGTACTTTACATGTTCCTGTACTTTACATTCATGTACTATACTCCTGTACTCATTTTCCTGTACTATTTTTCTGTACTTTCATGTTCATTCCTGTATTTCATTTCCTGTACTCCTGTACCCTGTTCATATCATGTTCATGTTTCATTACCTAGAACTGTACTTTGCTCCGCTCCTGAATAGGATATGTTACAGGTATGCTTGCAGGACATTGTTCTACTCTATGGGCCAGAGCCCAGGATTTAGCTGAGCAGGATGAGGCTTAGCTTGAGGCTTCAGGTTTAGATTACTTAGCTTTACTTGAGGTATTGACTTTAGAGTTCATAGCACTTTTCATTCATGTTGACTTTGGTACATTATGATATCTGGATTTGTGGATTATGGTGATCATTCTGGGATACGTTTTTAGATGCTGTGATTCTATACTTTCATGTTTATCTGGTTAGTTTTCCCTAGCTTGGTACAGCTTACTTCGTCGTGTCTAACGACGAAGGCTGGGCGTGTCCGACTCGTGTCCGATTATTCGGGAGCGGGTCGTGACATGTTTTTAGTGGTGGCCCATGCAGGTCTATCCTAATGGTACCTAGGTCTTAGCGTACTATTGGGGGACTTGATTATACTAGGGAAACTTGATCACAGCATAGGAAAATCGAGAAATAATGGTATATCAGGTATATCAGGTATAATGATTCTATAAACACTTGTTGTATTTAGGTCTAGGTTATTTTAACAGTTTTCTGTTTTTAGATAGTTCAAAAGCATGCAACATCGGAACGGTTGATCCACCTATACTTGAGGTCCCAAGCTTCCACCGCAGGTCGTCCCTACTATCCCCATGGGTAGTACATGGTTGACAGAGATGTTGAAGAGTCCTTTGACACTAGAGAGAGCATGCCATCCTTTTCCAAGCCAGACTGGTGGATACACACTCCGAGCCAGGAATGACTTCTGATTTCTTCGGATCCTTGGACTTTTCGACACAGAGCGCATATCTGCACCGAGGAGCAGATCGAGAACCTGAAGCCGCAACTGAAGATCATCTCAACATGTGAGGATCCGACTCCTCCGAAGATTGAAGTCGCCAACCAGGAGATCCAGCTCGTAGCACACAACAAGATGGGAAGCTGAAGCACATGAGAGACATGAAGACTTATAACGAAGACAACAACTAGCCTGGATCCGCAAAGCGTCATCAGACTCGGACAGTGTTTCTTCAATCGCATCGTCAGATTTAGACAATGACCAATTGTGCTTCCTGCCGCCATCCAGGACATCGTTTCGAGGAGTGCTGCAAAAGACGGAGGCTATGCTTGTTCTACGGATTGTCTGCCCACCCAGTCAGGGATTGCCAAAGACCATTGATCATACTGCCCAAGGGCGAACACGAAGAGCACCAGGACTACAGCAAGGGGACCAGCCTCTCTAGATTCAGCAACCACATGGAGTACTACCGCAGGGATCAACCTACGCCAGGACAATTGAAGGAGGTTAGAGAGATTTCCGTTCCGGAGGAATACTGAAGACAGACTGAAGACTGAAGATTTTTGAATGGTTGGGAGAACCATGTATCTTGATTAGCAACCCAATTTTTTTAAAATTTCTTTTAGCATCTAGACCATTTCTTGGAACTTCTTGTTTTCTATTTTGGAATCTTGGTTGGTATTCGAAACTTAATTCGAGATATTGTTTCCTATTCGTTGATTGATACTCCTCCATCACCTTCGTAACCTTGCTCTTTTTGAGATTCTACTCAGGAATTTTGTTTCCTATTCAGGACTAGTTACAATTTATAAATTTTGTTTTCTTTCCGAAGTTCAGTTTTCTATTTGGGGCTTGTTGGAATTTGATTTTTATTCAATACTTGTTTCTACTCACCATTCAAGACATCGTTTGAAAGCTTCGGTTTCGACCTGTTCCCTATGCGAGATTTCGTTTCCTACGTGGCTTGTTTCTATTTAAAAATTTTTCCGTTCACAACTTTGCTTCGATCTTGTTCCCTATTTGAGGTATCGTTTGTTCCATGGATATTTGTTTTATTCACCCATTGATTCTTTTTCCTACTCGTAACTTGATTCCATTCGAGATTTTAAGATCATGTTCCATATTTCGAGACTTTGTTTTGTTCGTGATTTTGTCTCCCATTCAAGATTTACCAGACTTTGAATTTCAGTTCCTACTCGCGACTCATTGAGACCGTGTTCCCTATTCAAAATCTTGTTTCCTCGTTGAGATTTTTCTATTCGAAAAATTTGTTCCTTATTCACGACTTTATTAATACTTGATTTTCTATTGGAGAATTCATTTTCAATTCAAGTTTTTGCTCAAGATTTTATTGTTATTCAAAATTTTATTGAAACTTGATTCTAGTACGGGATTTTATTTCTTATTTTGAAACTTGTCCCCTATCTAATACCTTGCTCAGATAATGTCTCATATATGGAATCTTGTTACCATTCCAGATATCAGTTGATATTCCGTCATAATTTGAAACTTCGCCCTGTCTGAAATTTTAAATCTCCCTGGTTGTCCTTTTGTACCCACTGAGTGGATCCCTTGTCATTTTTAGTACCTAATAAATCCTTGTATTCTACCAGTCAGGTAACTTCACCATTTCCGTGACTTGGACTACTGAAACTCATTTTGAATTCCTTGAAACTCTTTTGAAATACCTAGGGATAAAGTTGAAAGGCTATTCGATGACCTACTATGGCATGACAGTTGCGCGCTGCAGCTATTAGCTAGATTATGGAGACTAAGGGTTCACTGCAGCCAGTAGCGCACTGGCGAGGCAGGAACTTTAAGTTGAAGTGATTTCAGACAATCATAGGTTTTTGAGTACTGTCGAGACTTGTCATATTCTTCATATCTTGATCTTGGTTGCTTCATCAATGATTGTTAAAAATGGATAAGGTTGACAGATTATTCGGTGACATATTGTTATTTGAGTCACGGAGCTGAAGTCCACTGCAGTCAGATATATACTGGCGGGGTAGGGATTCTAGGCGAAATGATTTCGAATAGCTATATGTTCCCGGACACCATGGAAACTATATCCCTTTTTATATGATTATTGGTTTTCGAGAATCACAGATCCTTGCACGTTCATCCTGATTTGATACTGTAACTTCTGAGTATTTCGTACGTTTCCTCAATCAACCCTTGCTAAATTTTCCTTCAAGCACTTTATCGTTAGATCATTGAAATTCCTCAAAATTGTATATTACCAGATTGTGATTCCGTACTTCGTTGTGTCTTGTCTAAACTTCAATCTTAAATCATGTCTATTTGACCATGTTTTTCCTATCTTGTCCTGGTCCACTTGTGTTAACTATCAATTCTGATCGTACTTAATAGTTTGTGTCTTCATGATTTTGCTCCTCTAAGTTGTAATCGAAACTTCATTCCATTCGTGCCTATTTAATCCTTGATCATTGTTAGATCGTATTATTTTTCTTGTGTGTTATTATTGTATTTGATCTCAAAGGCTCAAGGCGTCTCGGAGTTGCACAGGATCAGCAGAAGTACTGGGCGGACAGCAGCAGACGGCCACTGGAGTTCGCAGTTGGAGATAAAGTGTTCCTGAAGATCTCGCCGACTAGGGGCGTCATCAGATTTGGCAGGGGCGGGAAACTCAGTCCGAGGTACATTAGGCTTTCGACGTAACGGCATAAATTGGTGAGGTGGCATAACGACTAGCGCTTCCAGCCTGCTTGGAGGAAGTGCACGACGTTTTCCATGTGTTCCAGCTTCGACGCTACATTCTGGACCCGAGCCATGTGGTGGACTTTTCGGAGCTAGAGGTGGGCCCGAGATTGACCTATGAGGAGCAGCCAGTGGAGATCCTCGATCGGAGGGAGAAGCGCTTGCGGAACCAGACTATTTCTCTTGTTCACGTCAAGAAGAGACACCACTCTCCAGGAGAGTCCACATGGGAGCGCGAGGACGAGATGCGAGAGCGCTATCCCAATCTGTTTGATTGTACCCTATCTCTTTGAAATTCTATTTTCAATAAATAACTGGTGTTTGGATCTTGTGTGATTTACTGGGACTTATTTGGTGACTTCAAATTTCGAGGACGAAATTTTTCAAGGGGGAGAGATTTGTAACTCCACCTTCCTGGAAATTTAAATTTTGTATTAATTAATAATTAGAAATTTGTTTAACACTTTAACTATTTGTAAATCTTTTAAATTCACCATTTAGTATTTAAACCTTGGTCCTGGGCCATTTCCCTATTGGGCCATTTCCCTATTAGGCTTTTGTTTAAATCAATGGATTAATAACATTTCTGCCAAGCCCTATTCTTTCAAATCCAGATTAAATTCAAATGGAAACGGCCATGTTCCTCTTCTTCTAACCGTTTTGGCAGGGGACGAGATTTGGTTTTCCCGCTATCCTGTGAGCTTGATCCCCACGCCACCATTGCTTATAAAGCCTTCTTTTCCATCCATTCTCCACACACTGTTCTTCCCTCTTTCTTCTCAATCGAGAATTTTCTGAACCCTAAATTGGAGAGGTGATCGAGAGAAGTCGACAACAGCCCGAGCTGCAGTAGATCTTCTTCAATCATCCATCGATTGGCTCGTGCCTTCAACTCAGGAATGAATTCCATCCCTGATCATTTTGAAGATTGATCCGTTCCTGTATCGACAGATCGAACGGTTGAAGAAGGTAAGAAATCGAACATAATTTCCTGGGTTTGATAATTTGTAATTTGGGAAGTTTAATTCGATCTCCTTCTTTTTTTTTAGTTGTCGTTTCTCCATTATGAGGAGATCAGGATCTGTTCGATCATTGTCCCCAACCAATTGAAATCTGGTAATTACGATCACTTGTCTCAGTTCATTTAGATTAGTAATGATCTACCTAAATTTCAACTGATTCATTCCTGTATCGATCAGGTCTGGAATCGTAGATCGATGACCTTTGTTTTGAATCAAGAAAGTTTGTTCAAATACTAGGTGAGTATTTTCCAGTTGGATTTTAATCAGAGGAAGAGTGTCTGTGGGATGATTTTTTGTTGTTTTTGGTTTGACCCAGATTTTGGAAATTATTGATCAACACGAGGACCGTGTTCAATTTCTGTAGTTGTGACCTCAAGATATCAACCCAGCTAATATCAGGTAATTTCCTAATCCTGCGTTGAGAATGAAGATTCATTGAATTGGAATGAGAGTATATCAAATCTAGAGTTTAACTAAGTCTTGAGATTTCATTTAAATTCAGCATTGAATTGTAAATTCCTGATCCAGTTTATGTGTTGGTTTTAATTCCTTCGAATCATGGTATCCTACTGTTGTTAGGAATTGATACATTAGAGTTAAGTTTAGCTTGTGAGTTATGCTTCATCTGAGTTTGTCCCAGTGATTCAACCAACCTATTGGTGCAGCCTTAAATTAGGATACCAATTTATTTCGGTTGGAATTCCAGGTATCATAGTGTGCAGGGGGTTTGTTGGTAGCATGTTGATAGCATGTTGAGAGTTACTCAAGGAAGGTTGTATCCATCCTTGTCAGTTAATTGTATACTGACAGAGAGGTGACCTGAGATTTCATCTTGATTTTCAGGCCTCCACCTTTGTGCCAGTATCCAGATGGTTGACTATTAGGTGTTTCCATTTAATGTATGGGAGGATTGATCAATTGATGAGAGTTAAGACAGTATTGTTCTGCCAGTATAATGAGTTGAAATTGCATAGGTTCAGGACAGAGTACAAATACTGGGATTAATTTGAATGTTGGAAAGGAATGATTTATTGATAAGATGAAGTTGTGTGCATGGAAGTATCAGATTATATTTGGTGTCAATTTCTATTAAGATTTACACTGACTGATAAATGGTCGAACTAAAAACTTTTGTTCCTCATTTATAACAGTCTAGGATGAGCACTGATATCTGTGAGCATTTTTACTGTTTAACAATATAACTGGTGGTTGTTTCCAAATCTTATAAGTAGTTCTGAGTTTGTATTTCCTTTCGAATTTTGGAAGGTTAATGTGGAGTCAAGTTCAGTTATAGATTGATCATGCTATTGTTTAAATTCTGAACTTGACTATGCCTTGAATTCATATCAACGAGTTGGTCTTATAAGGGTCAGAAGTTTATTCACTGTCTTGAGGATTAGAACCTGAGATTTGTTAAAGAGTTGCTTAGTATTGTTAAGATTTTGAACCATGTATATTACTGGCAGGAAGACCCTGTCCATTGAATCACGGATACATGTGTAAGCCAATTGAACTAAGAATTCAGTGAATACTTAAGATTTCTGGGAACTTATTTGATATCCCTGCACTGCCAAGGATTTGACAACTGTTAGCAGGATAGGAATTGTTTCAGGAAGTGGTAACTGTCCTGATGCAGGACTGAACCTGGACTGAATAATTCAATTCCATTTTGATTGAACCTAATCTAAATACCCTGGTGGACTGGAAGTTGATATCCTATCTAGGATTGTATGACTTAGGCAATAAGATGCATGATTCATGCTTTAGCTAGACTGCCATCTGTGAGTCCCTACTTGCACAGGTTGGATTCATACATTGAATTGATGGAGCAGGAATGTGTCCCTGTTATTGCCAGGACCTGAATGTCCAGCACCATATCATGATTAATATCAGTCCAAATGGGGAACTGAACCACTGTTCAGTGAGCCAATTGGTACTGAACAGAATAAGGATTGGTGTTGTCCATCATGATCAGGACTAACACTGTGAAGAGCTAAGGATAGGACAGAAAATCTTGGGTGTACCTATGACTGGAAAGTCAACAGCCAGGAATGAGATACTATGGCATGGAAACAGGAAATTTAGAATTTAAGATTGGTTTAGTAGCAGTCCTTGCTATGGCCATGTGTAATGCTTTGGGTTATGACCAAACATTCCAATCTTGGTATCACCGTATCAAGTCTAGATACCAACACCCTTGAGTCTTAACAGTAAGGAGCAATTTCATAGATTATGTATTTTGACTAACTAGTGTTAACCCACTAGGAGTTTGATGGCTATCAATAGCATGATTTCCTTTATCCATTTGCTTTCAATATTTTTATCATAAAGAGCTCAATTAAGTATTGATTAGCTAAGTTAATGGCTTAGGAAGGAGGTCATAGTACTTGAGTTAGATACAAATAAGAATGGTATTTTAATGATCATTGTATTTAGACTTGATTAGTGTATTTTAATCAGGATTAGAATTTTGTAATAACCAATGTGAACTTGTCTTGATATTAATCAACTTGTACACATTATTAAATTCAGGAAGACATCCAGTTCCTGATTACCAGTACTTTCCGGAGCCAGGCAAGTACTTTTCTACGGTTTTGTGCATTTACATTCTTGTACGCTTTCTTGTGACACGTCATGGCACGATATCATGTACTCCTGTACTCCTGTATTCCTGTACCCTTGCTCTTGTACTTATTAGTGTGGGTGGGGAAATACACTAGCCATGTGACCAATCCCGGTTACTATATATTCCTGTACCTAGCTTAGGCCTCGCACTGTGCACGCGGGTCCTAAGTCGTACCATATTCATGTACTCCTGTGCATGCTCCTGTACTCACCCCAGCCGGTCACATGGACTAGATGTATTTCGAAATTGTGCACTTGTCATGTCTGGTACTTCAGGATTATAGTTTCATTCCTGTACTTTACATGTTCCTGTACTTTACATTCATGTACTATACTCCTGTACTCATTTTCCTGTACTATTTTCCTGTACTTTCATGTTCATTCCTGTATTTATTTCCTGTACTCCTGTACCCTGTTCATATCATGTTCATGTTTCATTACCTAGAACTGTACTTTGCTCCGCTCCTGAATAGGATATGTTGCAGGTATGCTTGCAGGACATTGTTCTACTCTATGGGCCAGAGCCCAGGATTTAGCTGAGCAGGATGAGGCTTAGCTTGAGGCTTCAGGTTTAGATTACTTAGCTTTACTTGAGGTATTGACTTTAGAGTTCATAGCACTTTTCATTCATGTTGACTTTGGTACATTATGATATCTGGATTTGTGGATTATGGTGATCATTCTGGGATACGTTTTTAGATGTGTTCTATACTTTCATGTTTATCTGGTTAGTTTTCCCTAGCTTGGTACAGCTTACTTCGTCGTGTCTAACGACGAAGGCTGGGCGTGTCCGACTCGTGTCCGATTATTCGGGAGCGGGTCGTGACAGAGGCACTAGTGGCATCTAGAGAAAAGTAAATAAATGCACGGCGTACTAGCTCTCGGCTGAGTCACAAATGGCAACTAGAGAAAAGTAAATGTGTGAAAGCCCATGCGCCTAATAACTGTCTTTTCCTCCCCATGCACTACTCGTGCTGAATCCACACCATGATATTTCTAATAACCGCTAAGTCTTCTAGACAACTCTATTAGCAGTTATATCCTAACGCTCGTCCTGTACGCACCGATGTACGGTCGGTACGCAAGTCCGAATCTATATGAGACACGTGATATCGTGGCACACAGGTGTCGGCCAATGAATGCGGCACAAACCAAGGTGGTCCCTTAACTCTAGGCCAAATGCATAAAGAAAACTAAAGTATAGTAATTTACAACTACATATTGTTTTGAAAGAACAACTTATAAGAAAAAAACATGCATGATATTGAGCAAGAAATTAAACAGTAAAGGCAAGGTGTCTTGCTTGATGTGTCGCCTGGTGTGACGTCGGGTGTGGTGCACTAATCTAACAAGTCCGAGTAGTCCATTAGCCATGATTGATATACAAGGGTTCGAAATTTACGAGAAAAATAGAGAAGGATGATTAGTCATGATTGAGACTTTCTAATCTAAGAGATTTTTGAAAAGAAATATCTTAATATGAAAATATATTTTATCTAGAAAATTATTTGGAAATTACAAAAAAATTAAGAACTAGATTTTTATTAAAATATGTTTTTAGAAAAAAATACTTTTAAAACCAAAAATTCTTTGGCTAATTTCTAAGTTTTTGTCAAACTAGTATTTTAGGTTGAATTTATTTTCAAAAAAATATATTTTTAGATGAATACAACATAATTTTTGAAATTATCCAAGGTTAAAACCTACTTTGTAAAACTAAAATTTTGATAAATAATTTATAGATAGAAAATTTTGCATCAATATATCATAGCCCCTAATATATTTCTTTATACAAGTAGTTTTATCTACTTTAGTTAATAAAATATTTAACATAGATAATTGGTACTAGTCATACAACAATAATAAAGATCATAATAATATTTAAGTTCATTTTTCAAACCACTATACCACAAATGTTTTTACTAACTTTAAATAAAACCATTAATAATAATAATAATATAATATAATAATAATACTAATAATAATATTAATAATAGATATAATAATGATAATAATAATTATTATATACTAATATGAACCCTTACTGTTCTCTTCCCTACTTTCATACAGTGAGAGAGAGAGAGTTGGGAAGGGGGAAAATCGAGAGAGTGAGAGAGGAATAAGAAGGGGCTCACCGAGGAAGAGGGGTCGGCTGACCGCGCGTCGGCCGGCGCGGTAGCTTTGGGCACCGGAGAGGAGGACACGCGGCGAGGGGTTCCGACTGAGAGGAGGAGCGGCGCGGCTTAGCGCGTCGGGCGGCGCAGAGTAGTGGGCGCGGGATCTCACGGCGGCGGCGGCCAAGACGAGGCCGGAATGGCGTTGATGGTGGAGACGGTGGCGCTGCGACGGTGCTGGCTTAGCGCTCGAGGAAGGATGAGGGCAGTGACGCTCAAGCGGCACGGCGGTTCTGGGCGGAGCACTCGGGAAGGCGGGGAACTCGGCCGGAGGTTGGCGCTGTGGAGAGGGGGCTCGCCGACGGGAAATCACCACTGCGGTGGCGTCCGGCCGACGAGGGGCGCGCACGAAGAACTCAACACCGACGGACGTTCCCGACAGCGGTCGTGGAACTCGGCTGAAGGCGTCGTCGGACGCGCAAAAGTGGTACGACGTCGAGTCGGCGGTCCCGAAATCGAGGTGAGAGATTTTTGGTTTGGGGATGATACTGGTGTATGTGGTGGTTGCTCGGTCGGGGTCAACCATGGAGGTGACGCCTGTGGTTGGTGCGACGAACCGGTTTTTAATCTGTAATATTAGAAAATATGGAATGGACGCGGGATCCGGACACGATCAATACAGTGATTTTGTTGGACACAGACACCGTCGACCACGAATATGGTGGTGGTGGTGATGGCTTGCAGGGAGGAGCATGGTGGTTTTGCTAACGGTGGCGATAGTGGGGCTGTCGGTGTTGATGGCAGCGGGGTGGCGGTGTTGACGAAGGATGCGCTGTGGTGACGGCGGTGATAAAGGAGGAGACTGGCTGGCTGGGAGGAGGTTGTAGGCTAGGTGCAGAACGTCGTATCGGGATTGTCGACACGAAGAGGACTACGAAGAGGACTGATGCAATATAGTTGTAACTATGGAATAAGATTATGGATATGGGAACACGGACACGATGCACGACACGTTTGTGGTAGAATTTGTGGATGGTAGAATTTCATGGATGAGTACCTGCCTTTTTATAGGATGTGGGAATTCCTAGTTGGATAAGGATTGGGATTTACTAAATCCAATTAGATAAATCCCGCCCTTAATTTAAATCAAATCAATAAATTCAATTCCAAATCTAAATTAATTTAAATTTAGATAATCAAACTCAAATTAATTATAAATTATATCCTTAATTTTAAACTATTTAAAATTAAATCCATAAAATCTAATAAAAGATTTAAATTACCATAATAATTTTAAAACATATTTTCCAAAAATACTAATAATAATAATTTCAAAAATAATAATTATTTAAATATCTTTTTGAGTAATAAAATATTAATATTAACAATTTTCGAAAATCAATTTAAATATTAATAGGAGCTACTTCAAAATACCTTTGAAATAATTTAAGATAATTAATAAACAATTTCGAGAATTTATTTATACATAAATTATATCTTACGCCTTTTTTTATAATGATAAAAAATAAAGTAATTACTATATATATTTTGAAACTATAAAAATGGAAAAAATATTTTTTTAAAAATATGTACGTTCGCACATATTCGCACTCGTCGAGCAATTACGAAAAATAAAATTTCGCGCGCGACGTACAATGCAACTACGCGACGTATAAATACAAATAAAAAAAAATCAGTACCAAATTTATATTAAAAAAATAGTAGAATTTCAGGGGTTTTACATCCTACCCAACTTAAAAAAAATCGTCCTCGAAATTAAGAATTAGTAGGGGTGAGAAGACACAAGGGGGTATCGATGGGGAACAATCAATTACAATGCTCAACAAAATCATGCCGTAAGAAATCGTGACCTAAATTATAGGATTTAACACGGGTATGGTTAGGAGGGTCGCGAGTTAAGGCACGAGTAGAAGATTAAGGGTTTAAAGTTTAATCAAGAGTATCATGCAATAAAGAATGGTATGGTATCAAGAAAATAAGTTAGAGCCCTAGCAGATATGGGTTCTTGAGAGTAGGTTGAGGCACGAATAAGAGATTGATTAGGTTCATGCCTAAATTAAGTGATTTAAGGTCATGGTAGAAAATATAGGGCCGAGAATGAGGACGAGGAGTTTAGGATGAAGACATAGCAACATTGAGTGATAATAGTCATAATTGGTAGGATTGCTGGAGGAAATAAGTGCCTTCGTCCTTCCAAAATCGGTGAAGGCGAAAACAATATAAGGAGTTCAATGACGGCGTTCATCAATTACGAATACATGGTTCAAAGGCGACCGTATAAATTTCTAAAGAATCGTCAAGGCAGTCGTGGATGGAATTCTAAGGAAAAAGTTCAACTACATCCCATCTACGTAGATTGATATATAAAAAAAAGTGAACCAAAGTGCACTCGGTTGATCAGACCATCATGCACGGTTCTGATTAGACAATATGTTAGTGAGCGGTCGCTCAATATCATGCCTTGATCAAGCTCGATAAAGAATTAGCTTGCAAATACTAGGCTATATTAGCATCATTAGTCTAGATAGTAAAACATAGGCACGAGGGTAGATGAAATAAGAACCAATATGAATAGTCTAAGAGTCATAAGGATCTAAGTCTTGTTTATTCCTATACCATCATTCTACGATTTTATTGTCCAAGGTTTGGTTGACCAAATGGGTTAAATTCCTCTAATCTCTATAGTCTAGATGATACTATTTATATTCTCCTTAATGGTCAAGAGTGTGTCGGGTCGTGGGGTGTTCTACCCAACTTAAAAGGATTAAGCTAAGGGTATTTGGGACATCTAACTAGTAGGGTCAATCTCTAGCAAGCACGAAGGAAAGATAAGGATAATGATAGAAGGAATCAAGCAAGATGCAGTCGATGAATCGAACGATGGAATCGAGTAAAGAGGTCAAGTATGTGGATGAGATCCTAGACTTCTAATCCTATTCGCAGGCTTGCTTGGTACGGTAAAGTAACCAAATAATTTATCTCGACCTGCATGGGCCACCACAAAAACATGTAACGCCCCAGTCCCAAAATACGTAGGACTAGGAACGTAGACATGCCAGCTGTATACATACGAAGTACCCTCCAATATATGGAAACTTCGTATGAATACATAAGCTGTAAAATGCAGTAGAACCATAACTAATCTCATCCACACAAAATAAATAAATAAAAGATATCATATAATCAGCTACGAATTGTCGTTGGTACATATAGTTGGGCGGAGACAATCCACTACCAACTATGAAAAAAATACATAGTAAAAAAAAGAGTTTGGCGAGCGAAGCGAAGATGATCCAAGTGCAATCATCCTCGAAGAAATGGCGATGATCGCGACTAGAGCTACACCTGCGAAAGACAAGAGTACACACCTGGCGAGATAACCATGTCCTCAGAGGGACGTAACAAGACACTAATATTATGCCAATAACTGAATAAATAAAGCTCAACAGAAAAGTATATGTGACTACTCAAATAAAGGTCCTTAACCACTCTATGTGAAAATGCACTTTGAAGACAACGTTCCACACAAGGGCTCTCGAGACTAGAAATACGGCACGTTAGCGTTTCAACCAAGGCACTAGTGGCATCTAGAGAAAAATAAATAAATGCACGGCCACTAGCTCTTGGGTGAGTCACTAACGGCAGCTAGAGGAAAGTAAATGCACGACACATTTGTGTTTCAACCGAGGCACTAGTTGCATCTAGAGGAAAGTAAATAAATGCACGGCGCACTAGCTCTCGGCTGAGTCACAAATGGCAGCTAGAGAAAAGTAAATGTGTGAAAGCCCCTGCGCCTAATAACTGTCTTCCCTCCCCATGCACTACTCGTGATGAATTCACACCACGATATTTCTAATAACTGATAAGTCTTCTAGACAACTATATTAGCAGTTATATCCTAACACGTCCTTAACGCATCGATGTACGGTCGGTACGCAAGTCCGAATCTATATGAGACACGTGACATCGTGGCACACAGGTGTCGACCAATGAATGTGGCACAACCAAGGTGGTCCCTTAACTCTAGGCCAAATGCATAAAGAAAACTAAAGTATAGTAATTTACAACTACATATTGTTTTGAAAGAACAACTTATAAGAAATAAAACATGCATGATATTGAGCAAGAAATTAAAAGTAAAGGCAAGGTGTCTTGCCTGATGTGTCGCCTGGTGTGACGCCGGGTGTGGTGCACTAATCTGACAAGTCCGAGTAGTCTATTAGCCATGATTGATATACAAGGGTTCGAAATTCACGAGAAAAATAGGGAAGGATGATTAGTCATGATTGGGACTTTCTAATCTAAGAGATTTTTGAAAAGAAATATTTTAATATGAAAATATATTTTATCTAGAAAATTATTTGAAAATTACAAAAAAAATTAAGAACTAGATTTTTATTAAAATATATTTTTAGAAAAAAAATACTTTTAAAACCAAAAATTCTTTTGGCTAATTTCTAAGTTTTTGTCAGACTACTATTTTAGGTTGAATTTATATTTTCAAAAATATATTTTTTAGATGAATACAACATAATTTTTGAAATTATCCAAGGTTAAAACCTACTTTGTAAAACTAAAATTTTGACAATTTTATAGATAGAAAATTTTGCATCAATATATCATAGCCCGTAATATATTTCTTTTATACAAGTAGTTTTATCTACTTTAGTTAATAAAATATTTAACATAGATAATTGGTACTAGTCATACAACAATAATAAAGATCATAATAATATTTAAGTTCATTTTTCAAACCACTATACCACAAATGTTTTACTAACTTTAAATAAAACCATTAATAATAATAAATATTAATAATATTTAATAGATAATAATTATTATATACTAATATGAACCCTTTCTGTTCTCTTCGCTACTTTCGTACAGTGAGAGAGAGAGTTGGGAAGGGGAAAAATCGAGAGAGTGAGAGAGGAAGAAGAAGGGGCTCACCGAGGAAGAGGGGTCGGCTGACGCGCGTCGGCCGACGTGGTGGCTCTGGGCGCCGGAGAGGAGGACACGCGGCGAGGGGTTCCTACTGGGAGGAGGAGCGGCGCGGCTTAGCGCGTCGGGCGGCACAGTGTAGTGGCGCACGGGATCTCACGGCGGCGGGCGGCCAAGACGAAGCCGGGCTGGCGTTGATGGTAGAGACGGTGGCGCTGCGGCGGTGCTGGCTTGGCGCTCGAGGAAGGAGAGGGCGGTGACGCTCAAGCGACGCGGCGGCTTTGGACGGAGCACTCGGGAAGGCGAGGAACTCGACCGGAGGTTGGCGCTGTGGAGACGGGGGCTCGCCGACGGAAAATCACCACTGCGGTGGCGTTCGACGACGAAGGGCGTGCGCGCGCGAAGAGCTAAACACTGACGGACGTTCCGACAGCGGCGTGGAACTCGGCTGAAGGCGTCGTCGGACGCGCAAAAGTGGCAAGATGCCGAGTCGGCGGTCCTGAAATCGAGGTAGGAGATTTTGGTTTGGGGATGATACTGGTGTATGTGGTGGTTGCCCGGTCGGGGTCGACCATGGTGGTGACGCTGTGGTTGGCACGACGAACCGGTTTATAATCAGTAATGTTGGAAAATATAGGATGGACACGGGATCCGGACACGATCGATAAAGTGATTTTGTTGGAAACAGACACCGTCGACCACGAATATAGTGGTGTTGGTGATGGCTTGCAGGGAGGAGCATGGTGGTTTTGCTAACGGTGGCGACGGTGGGGCTGTCGGTGTGATGGCAGTGGGGTGGCGGTGTGACGAAGGATGCACTGTGGTGACGGCGGTGATAAAAGAGGAGACTGGCTGGCAAGGAGGAGGTGTAGGCTAGGTGCAGAACGTCGTCGGAATTGTCGACAAAGAGGACTGATGCAATATAGTTGTAACTATGGAATAAGATTATGGATATGGGAACATGGACACGATGCACGACACATTTGTGGTGGAATTTTGTGGATGGTAGAATTCATGGATGAGTACTGCCTTTTTATAGGATATGGGAATTCCTAGTTGGATAAGGATTGGGATTATTTAAATCCAATTCGATAAATCCCGCCCTTAAGTTAAATCAAATCAATAAATTCAATTCCAAATCTAAATTAATTTAAATTTAGATAATCAAACTTAATTAATTATAAATTCTATCCTTAATTTTAAACTATTTAAAATCAAATCCAAAATCTAATAAAAGATTAAATTGCCACAATAATTTTAAAACATATTTCCAAAATACTAATAATAATAATTTCGAAAATAATAATTATTTAAATATTTTTTTGAGTAATAAAATATTAATATTAATAAATTTCAAAAATCAATTTAAATATTAATAGGAGCTACTTCAAAAATACCTTTAAAATAATTAAGATAATTAATAAATAATTTGAGAATTATTTAACATAAATTATATCTTACTCCTTTTTATAGTGATAAAAAAAATAAAGTAATTACTATATATATTTTGAAAACTATAAAAATGGAAAAAAATATTTTTCTAAAAATATGTACGGTCGCACATATTCGCACTCTCGAGCAATTACAAAAAATAAAATTTCGCGCGCGACGTACAATGCAACTACGCGACGTATAAATAAAAAATAAAAAAATCAGTACCAAATTTATATTAAAAAATAGTAGAATTTTGGGGTTTTACAGAGTCACATATATGTATTTAGTAATTCGTTGGACTACTAGGTAATTCTATAAATAATTTTTATTTATAATATAGTTGTATTTCTACTAAATCAATAGTTATTTTAGAAATATCAAAGTAGTTTTTATTAAATTATTTATTCTTAAATTTTGGAATTTTTAGGATATATACATGTACATCACATACACACGCACATATAGAGTAGAGTTTTGCATCTAACATTTCATTCGCAACAATGTTATCAAACTGAATTAAGAAGTAAGAGGGTCGAGAAGGGTCAGCCACTCACCTTGATTGTTTGATGAGGCGAGAGACCCATTGGCTGCGCTAGACGGCACCTACACGATCACCTAAAATCGCATAAGTAACTGATTAGAATACAGTCTAATTCAATGAGTTCGATACGAATGCGGAGTTCAAAAAAAAACAAGCCATAAAAACCATCAAAAATATTCACAAAAATGCATTCAAAAAACCAAAGCCAAAGAAGCAAGTGCGTATAAAAAGCAGAGCAACGCGAGGTCTCTTCCGACTCAACTGCAGAGTCCATCTCGAGGCGCAACCCGCTGAATATGAAACTTGATTCCGAAGAAGCCATTCCATAACAAGAAAATGATCTTAATTCAATCGGTCCCGTTCAATCGATCCGGATCAATCGGTCCTGACTAAATCGATAGCGACAGTATTCCTTTCTCGTGCATCCAGTGGACAAAAATAGGGTATGATATAGGGACGGGGCATACACATAAGCAACTAAGAAAAAGTTTGTCTTCGAAATATAAGAAGAAACCTAATGCTAGAAAACAATGAAGGAAACATTTCTTAATCTCTGACTCAAGTTCCCTGGTCGATCTCGACGACGAATAGGATCGCTCGATTCGAAGCAGTATCCTTGTGCTCCAAGACTTTGATCGGTTCTTTCATATATGATAAGTCTGTTTAGATCTAGCTGACCAAGGTCTACCATATGGCTCGGATCATGCACGTACTTCTGCAACGAGACATAAAAGGCATCGTGCACACCAACAGTGCTGGTAGTAATATAATCTGGTAAGCTACTGGGGCGACTCGCTTCACAAATTTTGAAAGGACCCACAATTCTTGGGGGTAAGCTTGCCTTTGGATCTGAATCTGGTGACTCCTCGTATGGGCGTTACCTTAGAAATACATGGTCGCCTTAGGAACTCAAGGGGTCTTCAGTGGTGTCGACGTAGCTCTTTTACCGACTGGGCAATCTTCAGTCTTTTCCGAATGAGGTAATTTTTTGTACGGTCTGTTCTACCAGCTCGGGCCAAGAATCCGTCGCTCCGACTTCGTCCCATTAAATGGGGTAATATACACTTTTGTCCGTATAAGGCTTTGTATGGAGCCATCTGAATGCAGGATTGATAGTATTATTGTACGCACTTCTTCCGTGGTAGATGGACGTTCCAACTGACTGAAGTCATTGTGCAGAGCTGTAGCCTGTCTTCGAGAATCTCATTCATGCGCTCTGTTGGTTGTTGGTCTGGGGATGGTAAGTCGAGCTAAAGTTCAAATCATACCCAGAGCCGACTGAAGGATACTCCAAAAGTAGGATAGAAATCGTGCATCCGATCAGAGACGATGGATATTAGAACTCGTGTGTAGCGCATTATATTGTCAAGATAATCTGAACCAGATAGATGCTCCAAGTAACTTTTATGGCAATAAAATTGGACTTGGTTAGTCGATCGATGATGGCCCAGATATCATCATTTTCCCATGGCG